>WNYA01000383.1:0-99632 GCA_019512145.1 Engystomops pustulosus
TCCTATATCTTCTCCTTACAGAGTGTAAGCTCCTATGATCTGGACTCTTACCTCCTCCAGCACCTCCTATATCTTCTCCTTACAGAGTGTAAGCTCCTATGATCTGGACTCTTGTTCCTCCTCCACCTCCTATATCTTCTCCTTACAGACTGTAGCTCCTATGATCTGGACTCTTGTTCCTCCTCCAGACCTCCTATATATTCTCTTACGAGTGTAAGCTCCTATATCTGGACTCCAAACTCCTCCACCACCTCCTATATCTTCTCCTTACAGAGTGTAAGCTCCTATAATCTGGACTCTTAGTCCTCCAGCACCTCCTATATCTCCTTACAGAGTGTAAGCTCCTATGATCTGGACTCTTACTCCTCCACCACTCCTATATCTTCTCCTTACAGAGTGTAAGCTCCTATGATCTGGACTCTTACCTCCTCCACCAACCTCTATATCTCCTTACAAGAGGTGTAAGCTCCTATGATCTGGACTTTTTACTACTTCACCACCTCCTAATCTTTTCCTTACAGAGTGTAAGCTCCTATTGATCTGGACTCTTACCCCTCCACCACCTTCTATAATCTTCCTCTTTACAGAGTGTACGCTCCTATGATCTGGACTCCTACTCCTCCATCACCTCCTAGTCTTCTTCTTACAATCTTCTTCTTACAGAGTGTAAGTTCTATGAGCGGGACTCTCACTGTCCGCCCCACCTCTTTATATCCTCTCCCTTACAGAGTGGTAAGTCCTATGTCTGGACACTTACTCCTCACCACTCCCATATCTTCATACAGATGTATCTCCTATGACCGGGACTCTTACTCCACTCCACCACCGACCTCCTTATCTTCTTCCTTACAGAGTAGGCTCCCTATGATCTGGACTCTTACTCGACACCACCTATCCTACCTGTCTCTCCTTACTGAGTGTAAGTTCCTCTGATAGGACTCTTACTCCTTCACAACCCCTTACTTCAAAAAACATCTCTCCTCCAGAGTGGTAAGCTCTATGAATCTTGACTCTTACTCCACCCCCTCCAAACCTTCCTCTATCTTCTCCTTACAGAGTGTAAACTTCTATGATCTCTTTGGACTCTTACTTACTCCTCCACCAACTCCTATATCTTTGCCTGTACGAGTGTCAGCGCTCCTTCAATCTGGACTCTTACTTCTCCCCACCTTCTATATCTTCTCCTTAGCAGAGTGTAACTCTATGATCCTGGACTCTTACTCTTTCATCACCTCCTCTATCTCCTACATAGTGTCAGCTCCTAGATCTGGACACTTTACTCTCCACACTATTTCTATATCTTCTCCTTACGAGTGTAAGCTCCTACGATCTGGACTCTTACTCCCCCAACCACCTTCGATATCTTCTCCTTACAGAGTGTAAGCTCCGATGACTGGGACTCTTACTCCCCTCCACCTCCTATATCTCCTTACAGAGTGTAAGCCCTATGATCTGGACTCTTTCCCCTCCACCACCTCCTTTCATCTCTCCTTACAGAGTGTAAGCTCCTATGATGTGGACTCTTACTCCTCCTCCTGCTTCTATATCTTCTTACAGATTGTAAGCTCCTATGATCTGGACTCTTACTCCTCCACCACTTCCTATATCTTCTCCTTGCAGAGTGTAAGCTTTCCATGATCAGGACTCTTACTCTCCCACACCTCCTATATCTCTCCTTACAGATTGTAAGCTCCTATGATCTGGACTCTTACTCCTCCACCACCCCACTCCTTTATATCTCCTGAAGAGTGTAGCTCCTATGATGTCTGACTCTTACTACTACATCCACAACCTCCTATATCTTCTCCTTACAAGTTTCAAGCTCCTTTGATCTGGACTCTACTCCTCCACCACTCCTGTAATCTCGTACAGATTGTTTAAGCTCCTTATTATCTTGGACTCTTACTCCTCATCACCTCCATATCTTCTCCTTACAGAGTGTAACTCCTTATGACCGGACTGCTTACTCCTCCATCACCTCCATTCTTCTCCTTACCGATTGTACGCTCCTATGAATCGGGTACTCTTACACCTCCACCACCTCCACCTCCTATATCTTCTCCTTACGAGTGTAAGCTCCTATGATCTGGACTCTTACTCCTCCACACCTCCTAGACTTTCTCTTAATCTGAAGTGTACGCTCCTATGATCGGGACTCTTACTCCTCCACCACCTCTCTATATCGTCTCCTTATCAGAGTGTAAGCTCCTATGACGGGACTCTTACTCCTCCTCAATCACCTCCTATATCTCTCCTTACAGATGTAAGCTTCTATTGATCTGGACTCTTACTCCTCCATCACCTCCTATCATCTTCTCCTTACAGAGTGTAGCTCCTATGATCTGGGACTCTTACTCCTCCAAAGCACCTCCATATCTTCTCTGCCTTACAGAGTGGTTAAGATCCTAGAATGATACTGGACTCTCGTTCCTCCTCCACCTCTATATTCTTCTCCTTACGAGTGTAGCTTCTATATGATCTGGACTAAAACTCCTCCACCACCTCCTATTTCTTCTCTTACAGATTGTAAGCTCCTATCATCTGGACGCTCTTAGTCCTCCAGCACCTCCTATATCTCCTTAACAGAGTGTAGTTCCTATGATCTGGACTCTTACTACTTCACCACCTTTCCGATATATTTTCTTCCTTACAGAGTGTAAGCTCCATGATCCTGGACTCTTACTCCTCCACACCTTTCCTACTATCTCTCCTTACAGAGTGTACGCTCCTATTATCTGTACTCTTACATCCTCACAACCTCCTATATCTCCTTACTGGTGTACGCTCCTAACATCTGGACTCTTCCTACTTCACCACCTCCTATTATCTTCCCTTACAGAGTGTACGCTTCCTATGATCTGACTCTTTACTCTCCTCCCACTCACCCACTCCTATACAAGCACTTTTATCTTTTCTTTCTACAGAGTCGTAACTCCTATATCTGGACTCTTACTCTCTCCACCACCTCCTATATCTTCTCCTTACAGAGTGTAATCTCATATGATCTGTACTCTTTCTCCTCCACTCCACCGTCCTATATGTTCTCTTTACAGAGTGTACAGCTCCTATTATCCTGTACTTTTACTTCCTCCACCACCTCCTATATCTTCTCTTTACAGAGTGTAAGCTTCCTATGATTCTGGACTCTTACTCCTTCATCACCTCCCTATATCTTCTCCTTACAGAAGTGTAAGTTCCTATGATCTGACTCTTACTTCCTCTCCTCCACCACCTCCTTATCTTCTCCTTGTCAATCTTCTCCTTGCAGAGTGTAAGCCCCTATGAATCTGTACTCTTTCTCCTCCACCACCTCCTATATGTTCTCCTTAACAGAGTGTAAGCTCCCTATGATATGACTCTGTTCACTCCTCCACCACCTCCTATATCTCCTTGCAGAGTGCTAAGCTCCTATGATCTGGACTCGTACTCCTCCACCACCTCCTATATCTTCTCCTGCAGAGTTGTAAGCTCCTATGATCTGTACTTTTTATCCTCCCATCACCTTCCTATTCTCCTCCTTACAGAGTGTAAGCTCCTATAAATCGGGACTCGTTACTCCCCCACCACCACCTCCTATATCTTCTCCTTACAGCGTGTAAGCTCCTATGATCTGGGACTCTTACTATTCACCACACCACCTCCTTATGCTTCTCCTTGCAGGTGTAACCCTATGATCTGGACTCTTATTCTCCACCACACCTTCCTAATATCTTCTCCTTGCAGAGTGTACGCTCCTATGATCCTGTGACTCCTGAGTCTCCTCCACCACCATTCCTATATCTTCTCCTTTTACCGAGTGTAGCTCCTATGGATCTGGAACTCTTACTCCTCCACATCCACCTCTCTATATCTTCTTCTTAAGAGTGTAAGCTCCGATGATCTGACTCGTACTCCTCCACCACCCTCCTATATCTTCTCCTTACGAGTGTAACTCCTGATGATCTGGACTCTTCCTCTCCACGCACCTCCTATAATCTTCTTCTTACAGAGTGTAAGCGCTATGATCTGGACTCGTACTCCTCCCCCACCTCCTATATCTTCCCTTCCAGCGTTCGTAGCTCATTGAGTTTAGAAACTCTACTCCCTCCCCACCCCTCCTACTATCTCCTTACAGAGTGAAGCTCCTATGCTCGTACTCTTTCTCCTCCATCACCTCCTATATCTTTCTCCGTTACAGTGTAAGTCCAGGAACTGGTACTCTTACTACTCCCCACCTCCTATTATCTTCTCCTTACAGAGTGTGTCGCGCGCCTATTATCCTGGACTCTTACCATCCCCACCCAGGCAACACCTCCTATATCTTCTTCTTACAGAGTGTAAGCTCCTATGTCTGACGCTTCCCCCCCCACCACGTGCTATATCTTCTCCTTACAGAGTGTAAGCTCCTGGTCTGGATTCTTTACTCCTCCCCCCACCCCCCCCCCCGCCTCCTATAATCTTCTCCTTACGAGTGTAGCTCCCTATTTTTCTGGACTCTTACCTCCTCTCCTTCTTCTATATCTTCCTTTACAGAGTGTAAGCTCCTATTATCTGGAACTCTTACTTCTTACTATCCACCACCTCCTATCTCTTCTCCTTACAGAGTTGTAAGCTCCTATGATGATCTGGACCTTACTCCTCCACCACCTCCTATAATTTCTCCTTACGCGTGTAAGCTCCTATGATCTGTACTCTTACTTAGCCATCCCCTCTATATCTTCTCCTTACAGAGTGTAGCTCCTAATGATCTGACTCTTAGTCCTCCCACCACCTCCTATATCTTCCCTTACAGATGTAAGCTCCTATGATCGGACTCTCTCACGTCCTCCACCACCTCTTATATCCCTTCTCCTTACAGAGTGTAAGCTCCATGTCTCTGGACTCTTACTCCTCCACCCACCTTCCTATATCTTCTCCTTACAAGCGTGTTAAGCTCCTATTCTGGACAGTTACTCTCCTCCACCACCTCCTATATCTTCTCCTTACAGAGGGTAGCTCCCTGATCTGGACTCTACTCCTCCACCACCTCCTATATCTTCTCCTTCAGAGTGTAAGCTCCTATGATCTGACTCTTACTCCTCCACCACCTCCTATATCTTCATCCTACAGAGTGTAGGCTTCTATGATCTGGACTCTTACTCTCCCCACCTCTATATCTTCTCCTTACAGAGTGTAAGCTCCTATGAGCTGGACTCTCCTTACTCCCCATCCAGTCACCACCCTCCTATAATCTTCTCCTTACAGCGTGTAAGCTCCTATGAATCGGACCAGTTACTCCTCCACCACCTCTATATCTTCTCCTTACATAGTGTACTCCTATGATCTGGACCTTACTCCCCACCAACCTCCTATATCTTCTCCTTACAGAGTTTAGCTCCTTATGATCTGGACTCCTTACTCCTCCCACAACCTCCTATTCTTCTCCTTACAGAGTGTAAGCTTCCTATGATCTGACTCCTTACTCCCACCACCTCCTATATCTTCTTCCTTACAGAGTTAATCTCCCTATGATCTGGACTCTTACTCCTCCACCACTTCTATATCTTCTCCTTACAGAGTGTAAGCTCCTATATCTGGCTCTTACTCCTCCACCACCTCCTATATCTCCTTACAGCGTGTAAGCTCCTATGATCTGGACTCCTACTTCTCTCCCTCCTCCTATATTCTCTCCTCAAAAAATGTTGTGCTAATATGGAGTTTTAAAAAACAAGGATACCTGCGCTGGCTATAAATTAGGATATTAGTCTTTTTTTTAATAGATGTTTTTAACATAGAATATATAGTACAGGCAGTCCCGGGTTACTACAAGATGGGTCTGTAGGTTTGTTCTTAGTTGAGTTTGTATGTAAGTCCGGAACTGTATACATATTTTATCATTGTAATCCCACCATAACTTTTTTGGTCTCTGTGACAATTGATTTTAAAAATTTTGTTTGTCCATAAGATCAATATTTAACACTAAACTTCATCTACAGACACATGTGAAACTGTTCCAGCTGATTATTGTAGCCTAGGACTAAAGTACAATCAATTTACTAATATCCAGAGGGTCCGTTTGTACTATGTGGTCCGTATGGTAAGTCGAGTGTTCTTAAGTAGGGGACCGCTGTATTTTTTTTATAATTAATAATTGGTTTGAAGAATGGCATCCCTTATCGGGGTATAGGGCCACCAGCATTATAAAAAGGATACATTTTAAAACGAACAGAACGAAACTATTGTCCCAGTGACCCAACCACAAGAACCTTGATCAAGCTTTCTCCTGACAAGGCCCCCGTACCTATACGACTACTCCGCATCAGTGAGATTAGGATTCAACCCTGAGGAATGAGCCGGAGCTCTCGACAACGCGTCGTGGAAAACCCTTTTGTCCTCACCAACGGACCGACCTTAGGTGACGTCACCGTACCATTGTTAGTCAGATACAGGCCCGAAGCCACCGCCGGCTCGCGTGGCCTGATTCTGCTTTTGGGTGTATTACTCACTTGTGGCTTGGACACGCTATCCGAAGTGAAATACACCTCACGAAAAGATTATTGCTCTACATGAATTTACGAGACTAACGGGACAACACCTCACTAACGGAAGGAATCAACCTTCCCACATCCAGGAATTGGGTGCCACTTACGAGTTAGGCAGCAGAACGTGGACATGCATTTTACATCATTGTAATCCGTTACTGGTATAAGCGTTTATCCGAACCTAAATGTCCCTAATTATAAGCCAGCGCAGGTATGCCTTGTTTTTTTACTTAAGTAGTTTTTGTAGGCAGTGGAGAGCACACGGTCCCTTTACCAGCGAAGGTTTTTTCCTTTCTCTTTTTTTGCTTATTTAAGTCACTTTGGTTTGTCCACCCATCTACATCTTTTGCGCCAGTTATACTCAAAAATAACACCCCCCTACTTGGAGTTTTCCTGTTTTCGGATGAATAAAGTAATTCTTATTACTCCACCATCACATTGCTCCAAAAGGTATTGTCTCCTTTTAATCCGTCTAAAATTTTTACTTTTCACAATTTTATACCCTTTTGTTTACATGCATTTTTGGATTCTTTTTTTTCCATCTGTGTACAGTCACAATGTCCCTGACACTTCATGGTTTTCTTCCTCCCCTTTTACCTGGCTACTCAATCTTCTCAAGAGTCTTTATATTCACCCAGTGCCCTCTTACCACCCCAGTGTCCCTCCTACTCTTACTACTCTGCATTTCTCCTTACCCCCCTAGTGCCCTCTTGTATCGACCTATTGCCCTCTTATCACCAAGTGCCCTCCTAAACCTCTTACTGCATCTCCTTACCACCTAGTGCCATCTTATCACCTAGTCCCTCGTTATCACCAAGTGCCCTCCTACCTCTTACTGCTCTCCTTACCACCTGTGCCATCTTATCACCTATTTCCCTCTATCACCAAGTGGCCCTCTCTACCTCTTACTGCATCTCCTTACCACCTAGTGCCATCTTATCACCTAGTGCCGCCCTCCCCCCCTTACCTTCACCTATTGCCACTCTTCTCACCTAGTGCTCTCTTACCACCTATTACCCGTCTTATCACAAGTGCCCTCTTTACCACTAGTGCCTTCTTACCACCTTATTGCCCTCCTCTTCCACCTATTGCCCCCTCTTATACCTAGTGCCCTCTTTATCCCCTAGTGCTCCTCCTACCACCTGTGCCCTCTTATCACCAGTGCTCTCTTACCACCCTAGGGCCCTCTTATCACCTAGTGCCTCCTGATTCACCTAGGCCCTCTTATCACCTAGTGCCCCTCTATCACCTAGTGCTCTCTTATCACCTAGTGCCCTCTTACCATTTAGTGCCCTCTTATCACCTAGTGCCCTCTTATCACCTAGTGCCCTCTTATCACCTAGTGCTCTCTTATCACCTAGTGCTCTCTTATCACCTATTGCCCTCTTACCACCTAGTGCTCTCTTATCAACTAGTGCTCTCTTATCACCTAGTGCTCTCTTACCACCTATTGCCCTCTTACCACCTAGTGCTCTCTTATCAACTAGTGCCTCATTATCACCTAGTGCCCTCTACCACCTAGTGCTCTCTTATCACCTATTGCCCGCTCAGTTATCCCTAGTGCCCTCTTATCACCTAGTCTCTCTTATCACCACTCTATCTTACCCCTCTTCCACCTAGTGCTCTCTTACACGTAGTGCCTCTCCTATCACCTAGTGCCCTCTTATACTAGTACCCTCTTATCACCTAGTGCCTTCTTATCACTGTGCCCTCTTATCACCTAGTGCCCCTACCCCTATTGCTCTCCTCTACCGACCTAGTGCCTCTTACCACCTAGTGCTCTCTTACCACACCTAGTGCCCTCTCTACTACCAACCACCTATTGCCTCTCTTACACTATGCCCTCTACCACCTTTGCTCCCCTACCACCTAGTGCCTCTTCACCTAGTGCTCTCTTATCACCTGTGCTCTCGGAAAAAAAAAACTTACCGTCCTAGTGCCTCTTACCACCTTGTGCCTCGGACCACCTGTTCCCTCTTTACCACCTATTGCTCTCCTACCCACCTAGTGCTCTCTTCCAGCTCGTGGTCTGTTAAACCCACCTAGTGCTCTTCTTCCACCTATGGCCCTCTTATCACCTAGTGCTCCCTTATCACCCTAGTGCCCCTCTTTATCCACCTAGTGCTTCATTATCAGCCTAAGTTCTCTCATTACCACCTAGTTGCCCTCTTATCACCCTATTCTCCTCATTCTCACCTAGTTCGTCTCTTACCCACACATCTGTTCCACTAGGTGTCGGGTGGGGTAGGGTATCACCTAGTGTCCCACCCTATCACCTAGTGCCCTCTTATCAACTAGTGCCCTCTTATCACCTAGTGCCCTCTTATCAACAACTAGTGCCCTCTTATCACCTAGTGCCCTCTTATCACCTAGTGCTCTCTTATCACCTAGTGCTCTCTTACCACCTAGTGCCCTCTTATCACCTAGTGCCCCCCTCTTACCCACCGATGCTCTCTCCTTATCAACTAGTGCCCTCGCTTCTCACTAGTGCCCTCTTATCACCTATATGCCCTCTTATATCACCTAGTGCTACCTCTTATCACCTAGTTGCTCTCTTCCACCTTGTGCTCTCTTATCAACTAGTGCTCTCTATCACCTAGTGCCCTCTTATCACCTAGTGCCCCTCTTACACCTAGTGCCCTCTTATCACCTAGTGCGCTCCTACCCCCTAGTGCTCTCTACCACCTAGTGCTCTCTCTACCACCTAGTGCCCTTTCCACCTAGGTACCGCTCTTACACCTAGTGCTTCCTCTTACACCTAGTGCCCTCTTCTTCACCTAGTGCTCTCTTAACCACCTATTGCGACTCTTATCACCATCACCTAGTGCTCTCCTTAAACTCACCTATTGCTCTCTATCACCAGTGCCCTCTTACCACCTATTGCTCTCCAACACACACCTAGTGCCCACTTATCACCTAGTGCTCTCTTATTCACTAGTGCATCTCTTATCACCATAAGTTGCCCTCTTAATCAATCACCTAGTGCTCTCCTACCACCTAGTGCCCTCTTATCACCTAGTGCTCTCTTATCACCTAGTGCTCTCTTACCACCTAGTGCCCTCTTACCACCTATTGCTCTCTAATCACCTAGTGCCCTCTTACCACCTATTGCTCTCCTACCACCTAGTGCTCTCTTACCAGCTCGTGGTCTGTTACCACCTAGTGCTCTCCTACCACCTAGTGCTCTCTTATCACCTAGTGCTCTCTTATCACCTAGTGCCCTCTTATCACCTAGTGCTCTCCTACCACCTAGTGCCCTCTTATCACCTAGTGCTCTCTTATTCACCTAGTGCTCTCCTTAATAACCAACCTAAGTGCCCTCTTACCACCTCTTGCTCTCTTATCACCTAGATGCCCTCTTACACCACCTATTCACTCTACCTACCACACTAGTGCTCTCTTACCAACTCGTGGTCTGTTACCACCTAGTGCTCTCTTATCACCTAGTGCCCTCTTATCACCTATTGCTCTCCTACCACCTAGTGCTCTCTTACCACCTAGTGCCCTCTTACCACCTAGTGCCCTCTTACCACCTAGTGCCCTCTTAAACACCAAGTGCCCTCTTACTACCTAGTGCTCTCTTACCACCCTCGTGGCCCTCTTATCACTCACCTAGTGCTCTCTTACCACCTAGTGCTCTCTTACCACCTAGTGCTCTCTTATCACCTAGTGCTCTCTTACCACTTAGTGCCCTCCTGCCACCTAGTGCCTTCTTCCTGCCCCATGACATTACTCTACATCTAGTCACTACTTCTCACTGTCCTGCCATGGCAGGTTACTCTTCTCATCTGCTCCTGTTCACCCATATTATACTGTCAGTCCACTCAGTTTCTTTTACATGTTCCATGACTGTTCCCCCAGGCACCTGCATTCCTCTGTCCTGTACCAGACACTGGGGCAGATTTACTTACCCGGTCCATTCGCGATCCAGCGGCGCGTTCTCTGCAGTGGCCGGAATGCCCTGAAGTTCACCGACACTTTTTTTTTTAAAATGCGGCGGTTTTTCCGAATCCGTCGGGTTATCGTTCGGCCACGCCCTCCGATTTCCGTCGCGTGCATGCCAGCGCCAATGCGTCACGATCCGATCGCGTGCGCCAAAATCCCAGGGCAATTCAGGGAAAATTTTCGCAAATCGGAAATATTCGGGTAACACGTCGGACCCTTAGTAAATGACCCCCACTGTGACACTTTCAATATCTCTTGTCACAGTCATTGGGGCACATTTATTAACGGCCCAATTCGCATTTTTCCGACTGGCCATCGGAAAACCCGACGGATTCGTAAAAACCGCCGAATTTTGGAAAAAAAATTGGTCGCACGCGCCATACCTACATGCACCAGGAAGAGTTCGGTGAACTTCGACGCACCTCGGCGGACCTCGGCGCAGCGGCGACACCTGGTGGACATCGGGGAGCGCAGGACCTTCATGAAATCGCCGTAAGACCCGAACGCTCGGCTGAAACCGCCGGCTGGGAACGCGAATGGACCCGGTAATAAATGTGCACCATTTTCTTCTACCCGTGTCTTCTCTTCTTTTCTCCCCTCAGAGAGATCTGTGTGCTGTTGCCTCAATCAAACTAATATGTCTCCTCTTCCCCTCCTCAGAGTCCTGCCAGGTTACATCTGTCCCCACTTTCCCTGCCTGATGACAGGCTGCATCTCCTTCCTGATCCCTGTCAGCAGATTTACCCCATTAAACATCTAACCCCTCAGGTCAGGTATAAATTAAATATATAAATATTTTCTTTCTAGAATTTCCTCTTTTATGTAAAAATGGTCAGAATAGAGTCATCTTTTAACTGAGATGAGACACCTTTAGAGGCTTCAAAAGGAAGGATTACATAAGACGCTCCTATATTCGGTTATATTGTACCTACAAGCCCCTGGTGCAGGCATATTATCTTACAGAACTACAGAACTGAATATAGAGGTGTCTGACGACTCTCCCCCTGCAACCTCTAAACTTAGCTACATAGTTAATATGGTTAAAAGAAGACACATGTCCATCAAGTTCAACAAAGGAGGGAAACAATTCTATATAATAACATGCCCATTGATGATGGAAAAGGGCATTTAAGCTCTCTGTTGTCTCTGTTGTGCTCTGCTCCTGAGCTCTCTGCGGTCCTGCTGTCTCACTCCTGAGCTCTCTGCTGTCCCTGGCTGTGCTCTGCTCCTTGCTCTCTGTCTGCTGTCCCTGCTGTGCTCTGCTCCTGAGCTCTCTGCTGTCCCTGCTGTGCTCTGCTCCTGAGCTCTCTGCTGTCCCTTCTGTGCTATGCTCCTGAGCTCTCTGCTGTCCCTTCTGTGCTCTGCTCCTGAGCTCTCTGCTGCCCCTGTTGTGCTCTGCTTCAGTACTTTTTGCTGACCCTTCTGTGCTCAGCTCCTAAACTCTCTGCTGTCACCGCTGTCCTCTGCTCCTGAGCTCTCTGCTGTCGCTTCTGTGCTCTGCTCCTGCGCTCTCTCCCTGCTGTGAGGTCCTGAGATCTCTCCTGTTCCTGTTGTGCACTATTCTAGTGTTCTCTGCTGTCCCTTCTGTGATCGGCTCCTGAACTCTCTGCTGTTCCTGTTGTGCTCTACTTCAGTGCTTTCTGTTGTCCCTTCTGTGCTCTGTTCCTGGGCTCTCTGCTGCCCTTTTTGTGCTATGCTCCTGACCTCTCTACTATCCCTTTTGTGCTATGTTCCTGAACTCTCTGCTAACACTTCTGTGCTCTGCCCCTGAGCTCTCTTCTGTCCCTTCTGTGATCTGCTTCTGAGCTCTCTGCTCTCCCTGATTTGCTATGCTCCTGAGCTCTCTGCTGACCCTACTGTGCTCTGCTCCTGAGCTCTCTGCTGTCCATTCTGTACTTTGTTCCTGAGCTCTCTGCTGTTGCTTCTATGCTTTGCTCCTGAGCTTTCTTCCTTGCTGTGCTCTTCTCTTTAGCTCTGTTGTTCCTATTGTTCTCTGTTCATGTTCTCTCTGCTGCCCCTTCTTTGTTCTGCTCCTGAGCTCTCTGCTGTCATTGTTGTACTCCGCTCCTGAGCTCTCTGCTGTCACTTCTGTGCTCTGCTTCAGAGCTCTCTGCTGTCCCTGCTGTGCTCTGCTCCTAAACTCTCTGCTGTCCCTGCTGTGCTCTGCTCCTGAGCTCTGTACTTTCCCTTCTGTGCTATGTTACTGAGCTCGCTGCTGCCCCTTCTGTGCTCTGCTCCTGACTTCTCTTCTGTTCCTTCTGTGATCTGCTCCTGAGTTCTCTTCTGTTCCTTCTGTGATCTGCTTCTGAGCTCTCTGCTCTTCTTTATGTGCTCTGCTTGATGTGCTATGCTCCTGTACTCTCTGCTGTCCCTTCTGTGCTCTGCTCCTAAGTTTTCTGCTCTCCCTGATTTGCTATGCTCCTGAGCTCTGTGCTGACCCTACTGTGCTCTGCACCTGAGCTCTCTGCTGTCCCTGCTGTGCCCTGCTCTTGAGCTCTCTGCTGTCCCTACTGTGCTCTGCGTCTGAGCTCTTTGCTGTCCCTTCTTTGCTCTGCTCCTGTGCTGTCTGCTGTCCCTGCTGTGCTCTGCTCCTGAGCTCTCTACTTTCCCTTCTGTGCTATGTTACTGAGCTCTCTGCTGCCCCTTTTGTGCTCTGCTTCTGAGCTCTCTGCTGTCCCTGCTGTGCTCTGCTCCTGAGCTCTCTGCTGTCCCTGCTGTTCTTTGTTCCTGTGCTCTCTGCTGTCCCTGCTGTGCTCTTGTACTGTGTACTTCAAGGCCGGCTGTGCTTGCCTCCTGAACTAAGATTCTCAATGAGGTTGCTCTGCTCTGAGCTCTATGCTCTCCCTGCTGTGCTCTTCTGTGCAGCCTGCATGTAACCTGCTTGTGCTCGCATGCCGTGCTGTCTGCTGTACCTGCTGTTGACTCTGCTTCCTGAGCTTTCTCACTTTCCCTTCGTGCTATGTTACTTTGAAGTCTCTGATGCCCCTTTTGTTGTCTATGCTACCGGAAGCTCTACTGCTGTCCCTTTGCTGTGTTCTGCTCCTGAGCTATCTGGCTGTCCCTGTCTTTAGCCTATGCTTCCTGAGCTCTCTGCTGTCCTGCTGTTCTCTGCTCCTGAGCTTCTTGCTGTCCTTGTTGGTGCTCTGGCTCCTGAGCTCTTGCCATGTCCATTTTGGTGCTCGCGCTCCTGAACTACTGCTCTCATGATGTGCTCTGCTTATGCGCTCACTGCTCTCCCTGCGTGCTCTGCCTCCTTGAGTCACTGCTCTGTCAGGATGTGTGCTGCTTCTGATCTTGGCTCTTCCACATATACACCATTCTTACAGTATAAGAAGTCTTATGTTCGTAGTATTACTCTTATGCTAATGTTTCTCAGTAGAATTTCCCACAACTTTATTAAACGTTCATTCAGCTTTCCTTGAGTACAATAAAGGAAAGTGCACCATCAAAACCCATCCGATAATTGTAGGACACTTACTTCATAGGAGGATGGCACTGTTGACTTGTGGTACTCTTCTTATTTTTTGTTATCCAAGCTCCCTCCGTCCTAAAAACCAAACCCTTTAAAATTAGGCAAATGCAGTAGTTCTCTGGGGGTTGGTTCCAAGCCCATGCAGTGTTGCAGTGTATACTGGCTGCACCACTATCAGGGAAGAACTAACCCTCCCAGTGTGTTCTTAAACTTCCCTCTGCTGCAGTGAAAATTAAAGGTGGGGTAGGGAAACAGTGTCACAGGCATGAGAATCTGAAGAAAGGGGGGCTACTCGCTAACACATCTCCCAGAGACCTTTTGTAGGTTCAGTTAGGCAATAATAACGATATTGATTTTAGAGGGATAACAAATATAAAGAAGATTACTCGTACAAGTCCTGGTGCCTGGAATCTATGAGTAGTTAGTTCCTGGTTATCATGAGGGATTTTGACTGGTAGATTTACATTTAAAAACTAAACGAAAATGCCTAAAACCAGTACATTCTCAATCAATTCCTCTTGCTCACCGGACTATTCGTATAATGTAAGAAAGATGCCAGCAGCATGCACATGTGTCTGTGTAGCTGTGGATAGTCGGGCTATATTAAGGCTTTAAGCCGGGACCTGTAGTAAAAGTGGTCAGTACATTACACAAAACAATCAGGTTTGATTTCCCTGCAAGTTGAGACATTTCAACACAATTTTAAACACTGAAAAATACTATGCAACACTATTAAACAGTGGAGGGACTGTAATAATACTATGCTACAAGTGATATAAACTTAAGCAAGAATAGAAGAAAGATGCTAGTGAGAGAGACTAAGAAGGATAAGAGGATAAGTATGGACAAAGGAGGTAGTAAGTATGTACAGAGGGACTAAGTAGGACAGAGGGAGGACTATTTGTACAGATGCGAAGTATGGACGAGGGGACTAAGGATGGATAGAGGAACTAAGTATGGAGAGAGGACAAGAGTACAGAGGACTAAGCATAAAGAGAGAGGACTAAGTATGGAGAGAGGACTAAGTATGGACAGAGGAATAAGTATGGAGAAAGTACTAAGTATGGACAGAGGACTAAGTATGGGGAGAGGACTAAGTAGGGGGAAAGGACTAAGTATGGACAGATGACTAAGTATGGACAGCGGAACTAAGTATGAGGAGAGGACCAAGTATGGGGAGAGGACTAAGTGTGGAGAGAGGACTCTGATGGAGAGAGAATAAGTATGGACAGAGGAATAAGTAAGATGAGAGGACTAAGCATGGGGAGAGGACTAAATATGGACAGAAGCTAAGTATTGACAGATGACTAATAGACAGAGGGACGAAGATGATGAGAGGACTAAGTATGGGAGAGGACTAAGTATGGGGAGAGGACATCTGATGGAGAGAGGACTATTGTATGGACAAAAAATATAAGAAGAAGAAGAGAGGACTAAATTGTAAAGAGGCCTAGTATGGACAGAAAAACTAAGTTATGGAGAGAGGACTAAGTATGGACAGAAAACTAAGTATGGAGACAGGACTACGTATGGACAGAAGACTAAGTAGGGGAGAGGACTAGGAGGGGGAGAGGACTAAAGTATGGATAGAGGACTATGATGGAGAGAGGACTATGACGGTGAGAGGACTATGATGGAGAGAGGTAAGTATTGGAGAGGACTCCTAAGTATGGAGAGAGGAATAAGAAGGAGCGAGGACTAGTATGAGAGAGGGACTAAGTATGGATAGAAAAGGGATATGATGGGAGAGGGGGGACAGATGGTTGAGAGGACTTATAATGGAAGATGAGAGGACTCTAAGTGTAGACGATGCGAAGTATGGAGACAGACTAAGAATGGAAGAGAGGACGAAGTATGGAGAGAGGAATGGTATGGAGAGGAGAGGAATAAGTATGGAGAGTTGAGAGGACTAAGTATGGAACGAGGGACCTAATATGGAGAGAGAGAATAAGTATGGAGAGAGGAGAGGGACTAAAAAGGACAGCAGATGATAGTCTGGAGCGGATTAAGTGTTAACAGAGGACTAAACATTAACAGAGGACTAAGTATGGAGAGAGAACTAAGTATGGAGAGAGGACTAAGTATGGAGAGAGGATAAAGTATGGAGAACGGATGAAGTATGGAGAGAGGACTAAGTATTGAGAGAGGACTAAGTAAAGACAGATGACTAAGTATGGAGAGAGGACTAAGTATTGAGAGAGGATTTAAGCCATTGGGGGGGACCCTACGTATTGGAGAGCGGACTAAGTATGGGAGAGACTCTAGGTATGGGACAGAGACGAAGTAAGGACAGACGTACTAAGCCATGATTGATGAGAGGGTCTAAGAGGGGATGAGAGAGGACTAAGTATGGGGAGAGGACTAAGTGTGGAGAGAGGACTCTGATGGAGGGAGGACTATGTATGGAGTGAGAAGAATAAATATGGACAGAGGACTATAAGGAAGATGATGAGGCTCCTCTAAATATGGACAGAGGACTAAGTATGGAGAGAGGACCTTCATATGGACAGCGGACTAAGTATGGACAAGATAACTAAGTATGGACAGATGACTAAGAATAGACAGAGGACTAAGTATGATGAGGGACTAAGTATGGGCAGTGGACTTAGTATGGGGAGAGGACTAAGTGTGGAGAGAGGACTCTGTTGGAGAGAGGACTATGTATGGAAAGAAGAATACGTATGAAGAGAGGACTAAGTATGGACAGAGGAATAAGTAAGATGAGAGGACTACGTATGTAAAGAGGACTAAGTATGGAGAGAGGACTAAGTATGGACAGAAAACTAAGTATGGAGAGAGGAAATAAGTATGGATGAGGACTACGTATGGGGGAGAGGACTAAGGATGGGGAGAGACTTAAGTATGGCTAGAGGGACTATGATGGAGAGAGGACCTAAATAGGGAGAGATGACTAATATGGAGAGAGGACTAAGTATGGATAAAGGACTTGATGGAGAGAGGACTATGATGGGAGAGACTATGATGGAGAGAGGACTTGATGGTGAGAGGACTATGATGTAGAGAGGACTAAGTATAGACAGATGACTAAGTATGGAGAGAGGACTATAAGATATGGGTGGATGAGACTAACTAACTAAAAACGGACCGATGACTAAGTATGGAGAGAGTATAATCTGGAGAGAGGACTAATAGAAAGAGCGGTTAAGTAAGTAACAGAGGACTAAGATTAACGAGGACTAAGTATGGAGAGAGAACTAAGTAGGAGAGAGGATAAGTATGGAGAGAGGACTTAAGTATGGGAAACGTAGGGACTATGATGGAGAGAGGATCTGAAAGTAGGAAAGAAGGATATTTAGGAGATGATGACAAAATTGGAGAAGGGGACTAAGTATGGACAGGAGGGACTAAGTCGGACAGATGACTAAGTATGGAGAGAGGGACAAGTATGGAGAGAGGGACTAAGTATGGCCGATGACTAAGTAGGGAGCAAGAGAGGAACTAGAATGGAGAGAGAGGATAATAAGTATATGAGAGGACATACTGAAGAGGACTAAGTATGGCCAAAGGATCTAAGTATGGACAGAGGACTATGATGGAGAGAGGACATGATGGAGAGAGGACTAAGTAATGAGAGAGGACTAAGCATGAAGAGAGGACTAAGATGGAGAGAGGATAAGTAATGGAGAGAGATAAGCATGAAGAGGAGGACTAAGTATGGACAGATGACTATGTATGGACAGCGTACTTAGTATGATGAGAGGACTAAGTTGGGGAGATGACTAAGTATTGGGAGAGGACTAAAGGTGGCGAGAGGACTCTGATGGAGGGAGGACTATGTATGGAGAGAAGAATACATATGGACAGAGGAATAAGTAGATGAGAGGAATAAGAGTAAGAGGAGAGGGACTAAGTATGGAGATGAGGACTAAGTATGGAGAGAGGACTAAGTATAGAGAGAGGACCAAGTATGGAGAGAGGACTAAGCATGGGGAGAGGACTAAATATGGACAGAAGACTAAGTATGGACAGAGGACTAAGTATGATGAGAGGACTAAGTATGGGGAGAGGGGACTCTAAGTATGGGGAGAGGACTAAGTGGGATGAGAGGACTATGGATGGATGAGAGGACTATGTATGGGAGTCGAGGAGAAGAATAAGTATGATGAGAGGACTAAGTATGGACAGAGGATTAAGTATAGGATGAGAGGACTAAATATGTAAATTTGACTAAGTATGGAGAGATGACTAAGTATGGACAGAAAACTAAGTATGGAGAGAGGAATAAGTCTGATGAGAGACTAATAGGGGGAGAGGACTAAGGATAGGGAGAGGGACTAAGGATGGATAGAGGAGGATGATGGAGAAGAGAGGGACTATGATGATGAGAGGACTATGAGGAGAGAGGACAAGTATAGACAGTAGACTAAGTACGGAAAGAGGACTAAGAATGGAGAGAGGACTAAGTATGGAGAGAGGACTAATAAGGAGAGAGGGACCTAAGTATGAAAAGAGGGACTAAAAAAGGACATATGACTAAGTATGAGAGAGTACTAAGAGAAAGAGAGGACTAAGTATTAACAGAGGACTAAGTATTAACAGAGGACTAAGTATGGAGAGAGAACTAAGTATGGAGAGAGGATAAAATATGGAGAACGGATGAAGTATGGAGAGAGGACTAAGTATGGAGAGAAGACTAAGTATGGAGAGAGGACTAAGTATGGAGAGAGGACTAAGTATGGAAAGAGGACTATGATGGAGAGAGGACTAAGTAGGAAAAGAGGACTAAATATAGACAGATGAATAAGTATGGAGAGAGGACTAAGTATGGAGAGAGGACTAAGTAGGGAGAAAGGACTAAGTATGGACAGAGGACTAAGTCTGGACAGATGACTAAGTATTGAGAGAAGACTAAGTATGGAGAGAGGACTAAGTATGGACAGAGGACTAAGTAGGGAGAGAGGGCTAAGAATGGAGAGAGGACTCGTATGGCGAGAAGGAATAAGTATGGTGAGAGGACTATACTGTAGAGAGGACTACGTATGCCAGGGGACTAAGTATGGACAGAGGACTATGATGGAGAGAGGACTAAGTAGTGAGAGAGGACTACTAAGTATGACCGTGGACTAGTATGGAGAGAGGACTAAGTTGGAGAGAGGACTAGGTATGAAAGAGAGGGACTAAAAGTATGGAGAGAGGGGACTAAAGTATGGGGCGAGGACTAGGTATGAGAGAGGAATAATACGTATGATGAGAGGACCTATGATGGCAGAGAGGAAGTATAGACAGAGGGACTAGCATGGGACCAGGAGGACTAGATGGACAGAGGACTATGATGGAGAGAGGACTGACTAAGTAGGGGGAGATGACTAATATGGAGAAAGGACTAAGTATTGCAGAGAGGACTATGATGGAGAGAGGACTATAATGGTGAGAGGACTATGATGGAGGGATGACTAAGTATAGACAGATGACTAAGTATGGAGAAGGATTAAGTAAGGAGAGAGGAGAAACATGTAGGGACAGTGCTAAGTATGGGCAGAGGATTAAGTATGGTAAGAGTACTAAGTATGGAGAGAGGACTAAGTATAGACAGATTACTAAGAGGGAGAGAGGACTAGTATGAAGAGAGGATGTGATGGAGACGGGACTATGTATAGACAGAGGACTCTAAGTAATGTACAGAGGACTATGGAGGACAGAGGACTATGATGGAGAGAGGACTTAGTTGGGAGAGAGGACGAAATATTGGAAGAGGACTAAAGTTATGGATAGAGGACTATGATGGAGACATGACTATGATGGTGAGAGGACTTTGATGGAGAGAGGACTAAGTATAGACAGATGACTAAGTATGGACTAAGTAGAAAGAGAGGACTAAGTATGGACAGAGGTTTAAGTATGGACAGATGAATAAGTATGGAGAGAGGACTAAGTATGGACAGAGGTCTATGTATGGAGAGAGGACTAAGTATGAAGAGAGGACTAGGTATTGAGAGAGAAAGGAGAAATAAGTATGATTGAGAAGGACTAGGGAGGGACGAGGAGGGACCTATGATGAGAGAGGAGAGGGACTAATTAGTGACAAAGGACTCAGTAGGGAGAGAGGACTAAATAGGAGATAGGACTAAGTATAAAAAGCAGGATTAAGTAGTAGAAAGGACTAAGTAGGAGGGAGGACTATGATGGAGAGAGGACTATAAATGAGAGAGGACTGAGTAAGGACAGATGAGTAAGTATGGAGAGAGGAAAATGACTGGAGAGGAGGATGAAGTATGGAGAGAGGAAAATGATGGAGAGAGGATGAGTATGAGAGTGGACTCTAATAGAGAGAGAGGAATAAATAAGGAGAAGAGGACGATATAAACAGAGGAATAAATATGGAGAAGAGAGGACTAAGTTGGAAGGGACTAAGAGGAGAGAGGACTAAGTATGGAGGATAGGAACGAAGTAGTAGGGAGAGAGGAGAGGGACTAAGTATTAACAAGAGGACTCAAGTATGGAGTCGGACAAGAGTAAGGAGGAGAGATGAATAAGATGGAGCGAGGACATAAGTATGGACAAAGGGACTCTAATAGGGAGAGAGGACTATAAGTATGGAGAGAGGACTAGGGTTATAGAGAGGGGACTAAGTTATGATGAGATGCAAGGAGAAGAGTTGTAGAACTAAGAGTATGGGGCAGAGACTAAGTATGGGGAGAGGACTAAGTGTGGAGAAAGGACTATGATGGAGAGAGGACTATTTATCGGCAGAGGACTAAGTATGGATAGAGGAATATGATGGACAGAGGACTATTATGGTGAGAGGACTTTGATGGAGAGAGGACTAAGTATAGACAAATGACTAATTATGGAGAGAGGACTAAGTATGGAGAAGAGGACTAAGTAGGGGAGAGAGAGATAAATAAATATGGAGAGAGGACTAAGTATAGATAGAGGACTATGAAGGAGAGAGGACTATTGATGGTGGTAGAGGACTATGATAAAGAGGAGGACTTAAGTATAGGACAGGGATGACTAATTATGGAGAGAGGGACTAAGTAGGGAGAGAGGACACCTCCAGTTGGAGAGTGGGACAGTATGGAGAGGGATAAGATATAGACAGGGGATGACTAAAATTATGGACAGAGATAGATGGCAGAGAATAAGTATGGATAGAGGGGACTAAAGTATGGAGAGAGGATAAAGTATAAAAGTTATGGAAGAAGGAGGAAGTTGGAGAGAAAAGATAGAAAGGACTTAAGTATGGGAAAGAGACTGGTAGTTGGAACAGAGGACTAAGTTGGGACAGTGGGCCGCAGTATAGACAGAGGGACTAAGATAGACAGAGGGACGAAGTTGGACAGAGGCACTAATATGGACAGAAGAACTAGTATGGGATGAGGAAATTATGGACAGAGGACTATAATGGAGAGAGGACTAATTATGGACAGAGGACTAATTATGGAAAGAGGACTAAGTATGGAGAGAGGTCTAAGTATGGAGAGAGGTCTAAGTATGAAGAGAGGACTAAGTATGGACAAAGGAGAGTAGTAAGTATGGAGAGAGGACTAAGTATGGAGAGAGGACTAAGTATGGAGAAAGCACCAAGTATGGACAGAGGCCGAAGTAGGACAGGGGACTAAATATGACAGAGGAGCTAAATATGGACAGAGGAATAAGTATGGACAGAGGACTCTAAGTATGGGTGAAAGGACTAGGATGGACAGGATGACTCCGTATGGAACAGCGTACTACGTATGATGAGAGACTAAGTATGGGGGAGCGGACTAAGTCGGAGGAGAGGATAGTGTGGAGAGGGACTGATGGAGAGAGGACTAAGTATGGGGAGTAGAGGACTAAGTATGGGGAGAGGACCTAAGTATGAGGAGAGGACTAAGTGTGGAGAGAGGACTTGATGGAGAGAGGGAATAAGTGTGGAGAGGAAAGGACTCTGATGGATGAGAGGACTATGTATGGAGAGAAGAATAAGTATGATGAGAGGGATAAAGTAGGGGACAGAGGAAATAAAGTAAGATGAGAGGGACAAAGTATGGAAAAGAGGGATAAGTATGGAGAGAGGATAGATGGACACAGAGGATAAGTATGGACAGAGGACTAGGTATGGACAGAGGCGAATAAGTAGGGAGAGAGGACTAAGTATGGGGAAAGGACTAAGTATGGACAGATGACTAAGTTTGGACAGCGTATTAAGTATTGATGAGAGGACTAAGTATGGGGAGAGGGACTAAGTATGAGGAGAGGACTAAGTGTGGAGAGAGACTATGATGGATGAGAGGACTAAGTATGGGGAGGAGGACTAAGTATGGGGAGAGGACTAAGTATGAGGAGAGGACTAAGTGTGGAGAGAGGACTCTGATGGAGAGAGGACTAAGTGTGGAGAGAGGACTCTGATGGAGAGAGGACTAATGTATGGAGATGGAGAGAAGAATAAGTATGATGAGAGGACTAAGTATGGACAGAGGAAAGGTAAGATGAGAGGACAAAGTATGGAAAGAGGACTAAGTATGGAGAGAGGACTAAGTATGGACAGAGGATTAAGTATGGACAGAGGACTAGGTATGGACAGAGGACTAAGTATGGAGAGAGGACTAAGTATGGACAGAGGATTAAGTATGGACAGAGGACTAAGTATGGAGAAAGGACTAAGCATGGGGAGAGGACTAAATTGGATAGAGGACTAAGTATGGACAGATGCTAAATATGGACAGAGGGGACTAAGTATGGGACAGATGACTAAGAATATAGACGGAGGACTAAGTATGATTGAGGGACTAAGTATGGGGAGAGGGACTAAGTATGGGGAGAGGGACTAAGTGTGGAGAGAGGACTCTGATGGAGAGAGGACTATGTATGGAGAGATAAATAAGTAAGGGAGAGAAAACTAAGTATGTAAGAGGACTAAGGTGGAGAGGAGGACTCTGTGGAGAGAGATATGTATGGAGAGAAGAATAATATGATGAGAGACTAAAGGTGTTGGCAAAGAGGAATAAGTACGATGAGCGGTCTAGCATGGTAAAAAGAGGACTAAGTTAGGACAGAAAGAAAACTAAGTTATGGAGGAGAAGAGAAAAATTGAGAAATAAGTATGGGGAGAGGACTATGATGGGGAAGGATCTCTAAGTATTGGATTTAGAGGACTATGTGGAGAGAGGACCTCATATCCCTTTCCCCATGTCTTACGCCCTAAATAGGGAGAGAGTGCTAAATATGGAGAGAGGACGAGAGGGACTCAGGACTAGATGGCGAGAGGACTAAGTATTAGACAGATGACTAGTATGGAGAGAGGACAAAGTATTGGAGGAGAGGAATAAGTCTGGGAGAGAGGACTAAGTAGAAGAGGAGGACTAAGTATAACCGAGGAAACTAAGTATGGAGAGAGAAACTAAGATGCAGAGAGGACTAAGTATGCAGAGAGGCTAAAGTATGGAGAACGGATATGAAGTATTGGAGAAGGAGAGGATAAAGTAGTGGAGAACGGATGAAGTATGGGAGGAAGGACTTAAGTATGGGGAGAGGACTAGTATGGAGGAGGACTAAGTGATGAAAGAGGACAAATAATGGAGAGAGGACTCTAAGAGGAAAAGAGAAAGAATTAGGGAAAGATGTCAAAAATTTGGAGAGCGGACTAAGGTAATGGTCGAGACTATGACGAAGAGGAGACGAAAATATAGACAGGATGAATAAGTTGGAGCGAGGATAAGTAGAGGAGAGGGACTAAATAGGGAGGAGAAAGGACTAAGGTTTGGACAGATATAACTAAGTATGGAGAGAGAGAGAGGACTAAGTATGGAGAGAGGACTAAGTATGGAGACGAAAGGGACTATAAGTAAGGAGAGAGAACTAGTAAGGACAGATGGACTAAGTATGGGCAGAGAATTAAGTATGGACAGTGGACTATGATGGTGAGGAGGACTATTGATGGAGAGAATGAAAAAGTAAAAAGTATGGACAGAGGACTAAGTATGGAGAGAGAGGACTAGTATGGAGGAGAGGACTAAGTATGGAGAGAGGATAAGTAGGAGAAGAGAGGACTAAGTATAGACAGATTACTAAGTATGGAGAGAGGACTATGTATGATTGAGAGGACGATGATGGAGAGAGGACTATGTATAGAACAGAGGACTAAGTATGGGACAGAGGACTATGATGGAGAGAGGACTATGCTGGAGAGGAGGACTAAGTAGGGGAGAGAAGACTAAATATGGAAAGAGGACTAAGTATGGGTAGAGGACTATGATGGAGACATGACTATGATGGTGAGAGGACTTTGATGGAGAGAGAGGGACTAAGTATAGACAGATGAATAAGTATGGAGAGGACTAAGTATGGACACAGAGGGATCGAAGAATGGAGAGAGGAATAAGTAGGGGAGAGAGGAGTGAAGAGTGAGTAGGAAAGAGATGAGAGGAACTAAGCTAGGGAGAGGGACTAAGATGACAAGGCGCGATTAAGTCATGGACAGGAGAGAAGGTATGGAGAGAGGACTAAGTATGGACAGAGGTCTATGTATGGAGAGAGGACTAAGTATGAAGATGAGGAAGAGGTATTGAGAGAGAAATAAGTATGATGAGAGGGACTATGATGGAGAGAGGACTATGATGGAGAGAGGACTAATTAGTGACAAAGGACTCAGTAGGGAGAGAGGACTAAATATGGAGATAGGACTCAAGTATAAAAAGAGGATTAAGTATGGAGAAAGGACTAAGTATGGAGGGAGAACTATGATGGAGAGAGGACTAAAATGGAAGTGTATGAGTCGATCGAGTAAGGACAGATGAGTAAGGATGGAGAGAGGATTAAGTATGGAGAGAGGAAAATGATGGAGAGAGGATGAAGTATGGAGAGGGGACTAAATAGAGAGAGAGGACTAAGTAGGGAGAGAGGACTAATAAACAAAGGACTAAATATGGAGAGAGGACTATGTATGGAGAGAGGACTAAGTAAGGAGAGAGGACTAAGTATGGAGATCGGACGAAGTAGGCAGAGAGGACTAAGTAGGGAGAGAGGACTAAGTATTAACAGAGGACTAAGTATGGAGAGAGGACTAAGTATGGAGAGAGGACTAGGTATAGAGAGAGGACTAAGTATGATGAGAGGACTAAGTATAAAGAGTAGACTAAGTATGGGGAGAAGACTAAGTATGGGGAGAGGACTAAGTGTGGAGACAGGAGTATGATGGAGAGAGGACTATTTATCGTCAGAGGACTAAGTATGGATAGAGGACTATGATGGACAGAGGACTTTGATGGAGAGAGGACTAAGTAAGAAAAGAGGACTAAGTAGGAAGAGATGAATAAATATGGAGAGAGGACTAAGTATAGATAGAGGACTATGATGGAGAGAGGACTATGATGGAGAGAGGACTAAGTATAGACAGATGACTAATTATGGAGAGAGGACTAAGTATGGAGAGAGGACTAAGTATGGAGAGAGGACAAAGTATGGAGAGAGGACTAAGTATGGAGAGAGGACTAAGTATAGACAGCGGACTAAGTATGGACAGATGATTAAGTATGGACAGAGGAGTAAGAATGGATAGAGGACTAAGTATGGAGAGAGGTTTAAAAAAGGACAGATGACTAAGTATGGAGAGAGGAATACGTCTGGAGAGAGGACAGTAGGAAGAGAGCACTAAGTAGAAAGAGAGTACTAAGTATTAACAGAGGACTAAGTATGGAGAGAGAACTAAGTATGGAGAGAGGACTAAGTATAGAGAGAGGATAAAGTATGGAGAAAGGATGAAGTATGGAGGGAGGACTAAGTTTAGACTGATGACTAAGTATGGAGAAAGGACTAAGTATGGAAAGAGGACTGAGTATGGACAGAGGACTAAGTTGGGACAGTGGGCTCAGTATAGACAGAGGACTAAGTATAGACAGAGGACTAAGTTTGGACAGAGGAATAAGTATGGACAGAGAACTAAGTATGGGATGAGGATTAATTATGGACAGAGGACTATGATGGAGAGAGGACTAATTATGGACAGAGGACTAATTATGGACAGAGGATTAAGTAAGGACAGAGGACTAAGTATGGACAGAGGATTAAGTATCGACAGAGGACTATGATGGAGAGAGGACTATGATTGAGAGAGGACGAGGTAGGGAGAGAGGACTAAGTAGGGAGAGAGGACTATGATGGAGAGAGTACTATGATGGCGAGAGGACTATGATGGCGAGAGGACTATGATGGACAGAGGACTAAGTATGGAGAGAGGACTAAGTATGGAGAGAGGACTAAATTTGGACAAAGGACGAAGTATGTAGAGAGGACAAAGTATGGACAGAGGACTAAGTATGGACAGAGGACGAAGTATGGAGAAAGGATTAAGAAAGGAGAGAGGACTAAGTAGGGAGAGAAGACTAAGTAGGGAGAGGGGACTAAGTATGAACCGAGGACTAAGTATGGACAATTGACTATGGACAGAGGACAAAGTATGGAGAGAGGACTAATTATGGACAGATGACTAAATATGGACAGATGATTAAGTATGGACAGAGGAAGGAATAAGTGTGTACAGACGACTAAGTATAAAGAAAGGTCTAATATGTAGAGAGTACTAAGTATGGAGAGAGGACTAAGTATGGACAGAGGACAAAGTATGTTCAGAGGACTAAGTATGGACAGCGGACTAAGCATGGACAGCGGACTAAGTATGGACATAGGATTAAGTATGGACAGATGACTAAGTATGGATAAAGGACTAAGTATGGACAGAGCATTAAGTATGGACAGAGGACTAAGTATGGAGAGAGGACTAAGTATGGAGAGAAGACTAAGTATGGAGAGAGGACTAGGTATGGTGAGAGGAGTTAGTATGAAGAGAGGACTAAGTATGGACAGATGACTAAGTATGGTGAAAGACTAAGTATGGAGAGAGAACTAAGGAAGGAGAGAGGACAATGTATAAACCGAGGACTAAGTATGGAGAGAGGACTAAGTAAGTTAAGATGACTAAGTATTTAGAGAGGACTAAGTTTGGAGAGAGGACTAAGTATTAACAGAGGACTAAGTATGGAGAGAGAACAAAGTAGAAAGAGAGGACAAAGTAGAAAGAGAGGACAAAGTAGGGACAGAGGACTAAGTAGGGACAGTGGATTAAGTATAGACAGAGGATCAGACAATAGGTGTTCTCCTTATGGAGAGATTGCCAATTAAAGCCACCATAAAGGCGTGTGGAGACATAAAGCCATAGATGCTCCACTAGGGAATTCTGGGAAAAATGGAAATAAGTTTTCCAAGGTGTTAAGTGGAAAACAATACCTCCTTTTGCTACCTTGTTTCAACCTGGTTGGGTCCCCTCAGTACAGTGTAGGGAACTGATTTGACTATAGCCTCTCACATAGTCAAATCAGTTCCCTACGCTGTACTAAGGAGACCCAGCCAGGTCGAAACAGTGCTGTCTACAGTTGGGAGTCTGTTCCTTATGGAATAGATATACTGGTTTGGCTTAATCCCACATCATGTATTTAGACTTCTTGTAGGTCATACTTGATGTAAAATGGGCTGCCTTTCAAGGTAGCAAAAGGAGGTATTATTTACCATTTAACACCTTGGAAAACTTATTTGCATTCTTTATAGACAGAGGACTAAGTATGGACAGAGGACTAAGTTTGGACAGAGGACTAAGTTTGGACAGATAACTAAGAATGGGAAGAGGATTAATTATGGACAGAGGACTATAAAGAAGAGAGGAGTATGATGGAGAGAGGACTAATTATGGAGAGAGGATGAAGTATGGACAGAGGACGAAGTATGGAGAGAGGAGTAAGTATGGATAGAGGACTAAGTAGGCAGAGAGGACTAAGTATTGAGAGAGGACTATGATGGAGAGAGGACTATGATGGTGAGAGGAATATAAAGGAGAGAGGACTAAGTATGGACAGAGGACTAAGTATGGACAGATGACTAAGTATGGAAAGAGGACTAAGTATGGACAGAGGCTATGATGGAGAGAGGACTATGATGGTGAGAGGACTATGATAGAGAGAGGACTAAGTATGGAGAGAGGACTAAGTATGGAGAGAGGACTAAGTATGAAGAGAGGACTAAGTATGGAGAAAGGATGAAGTATGGAGAGAGGACTATGTATGGAGATAGGACTAAGTAAGCAGAGAGGATTAAGTAGGGAGAGGGGACTAAGTATGAACAGAGGACTAAGTATGGACAATGGACTAAGTATGGACAGAGGACTAAGTATGGACAGAGGACTATGTATGGACAGAGGACTAAGTATGGACAGATGATTAAGTATTAACAGAGGACTAAGTATAGACAAAGGACTAAATTTGAACAGAGAACTGAGTATGGACAGAGGGTTAAGTATGGACAGAGGACTAAGTATGGACAGAGGGAGGAATAAGTTTGTAGAAACGACTAAGTATGGAGAAAGCTCTAATATGGAGAGAGGACTAAGTATGGACAGAGGACTAAGTATGGACAGCGGACTAAGTATGAACAAAGGACTAAGTATGGACAGAGCATTAAGTATGGACCGGACTAAGAATAGACAGTGGACTAAGTTTGGTCAGAGGA
Source organism: Engystomops pustulosus (assembly GCA_019512145.1). Taxonomy (NCBI): domain Eukaryota; kingdom Metazoa; phylum Chordata; class Amphibia; order Anura; family Leptodactylidae; genus Engystomops; species Engystomops pustulosus. The sequence continues at coordinate 28,414 of WNYA01000383.1, forward strand.
TTAAGTATGGAGAGAGGACTAAGTATGGACAGAGGACTAAGTATGGACAGAGGACTAAGTAAGGATAGAGGACTAAGTATGGAGAAAGGACTAAGTATAGACAGAGTACTTAGTATAGACCGAGGAATAAGTATGGACAGACGACTAAATATGGAGAGAGGACTAAGTATGGAAAGAGGTCTAAGTATAGACAGAGGACTAAGTATGGAAGGAGGACTAGATATGGACAGAGGACTAAGTATGGACAAAGGATTTAATATGGACAGAGAACTAAGTATAGACAGAGGACTAAGTATGGACAGAGAACTAAGTATAGACAGAGGACTAAGTATGGACAGAGGAATAAGTATGGACAGAGGACTAAGTATGGGCATAGGATTAAGTATGGACAGAGGACTAAGTATGGAGTGAGGACTAAGTATGTCCCAGTGAATAGCAGCCAGTAATACATGACCATAAAAGGTGCTGCTGTCAGGGAATAGCATCCCTAATACATGACCTCTAAAGGGTCTGCTGTCATAATAGCAGCCAGAATACATGATCATAAAGGTGCTGCTGTCATGAATCGCAATCCGTAATACCAATGACCATAAAGGCACTGCTGTCAGTGCATAGCATCCCGGTATACATGACCATAAAGATTGCTGCTGTCAGTGATAGCATCCAGTAATACCTGACCATAAATGGGCCTGCGGTCAGTGAATAGCATCCAGGTAATACTGATCATAAAGGCGCTGCTGTCATTGATAGCATCCCGTAATACCTGACCATAAGGGCTGCTGTCAGTGAATCGCAACCATAATACATGACCATAAAGCCTGCTGTCAGTGAATAGCAGCCATAATACATATCATAAAGGTGCTGCTGTCAGTGGAATAGCATCCATAATAATCCATGACCATAACGTGCTGCTTTCATTGATAGCACCAGTAGAGCCTGATCATAAAGGCGCTGCTGTCATGTGATGCAGCTGACCATCAAAGGGCTGCTTCCAGTGAATAGCAGCCAGTAATACCATGACCATAAGGCGCTGCTGTCCATGAATAGCATCCAGTATACATGACCATAAAGTGCTGCTGTCAGTGAATGCATCCCGTAATCATACCATAAGGTGCTGTGCTGTCGTGAAAGCATCCATTAATACATGCCCATAAGGTGCTGCTGTCTGAATAGCACCAGTATACATGATCATAAAGGCCTGTGTCAGTGAATAGCAAGCCAGTATACCATGATCATAAAGGCATGCTGGTCAGTGAATAGCAGCCATAATACCATGATCATAAAGGCGCTGCTGTCAGTGAATAGCAGCCAGTATACATGAGTCATAAGTGCTGCTGTCAAGTGACTAGCAGCCAGTAATACATGATCATAAAGTCTGCTGTCAGTGATAGCATCCTATACACCTGACGGCATAAGGTTCGCTGTCAGTGAATAGCCTCCAGTAATAATGATCATAAGGCGCTGCTGTCAGTGAATAGCAGCCAGTATACCCATGAATCATAAATGCGCGCTGTCATGGAATGCAAGCCGTAACCATGATCGTCAAGGTGCTGTCTGTCAGTGAATCAGCATCCCTATACAGTGGGATCATAAAGGTGCTGCTGTCAGTGAATAGCATCGTACTCATGACCATAAAGGGCGCTGTCATTGAATAGCAATCAGCCATTACTACCATGTCATAAAGTGCTGCTGTCAGTGCATAGCAGCCAGTAAATACCTGATCATAAAGGCGCTGCTGTCAGTGAATGCATCCAGTAATACATGATCATAAAGGTGCTCTGGTCAGTGAATACGGCCATAATATCATGACCCTAAAGGTTGCTGCTGTCAGTGACTACATCCGTAAATACATGACCATAAAGGTGCTGCTGTCAGTGAATGCACATACTACATGATCATAATGCGCTGCTTGTCCGTGAATACAGCCATTAATAACCATGATCATAAAGCTCTGCTGTCCAGGAATAGCACATCCAGTATACATGATCTAAAGGTGCTGCTGTCATTGCTAGTATCTATAATACCACATGATCATAAAGGTGCGCTGTCAGTGAATAGCGATCCAGTAATACATTATCATAAAGGTGCTGCTGTCAGTGAATACATCCAGTAATCATGATCATAAAGGCGCCTGCGTCAGTGAATAGCAGCCAGTAAACCATACGCATAAAGGTGCTGCTGTCAGTGAATAGCAAATCCATATCATATCATACAGGTGCTGCGTCGTGAATAGCAGCCAGTAATCCAGATCATAAAAGGTGCTGCGTCAGTGCTGCAGCCAGTAATACATGATCATTAGGCGCTGCTTCAAAGAATAGCAGCCAGTAATACATGATCCATAAGCGCGGCTGTCAGTGAAATCATCCGTACTAACCATGTCTAAAGTTGCTGCTGTCAGTGAATAGCAATCCAGTACTACCATGATCAGTAAAGGTGCTAGCTGTCGTGAATAGCAGCCAGTAATACCATGATCATACAGGTGCTGCTGTCAGGGAATAGCATCCATAATACCATATCATAAAGGTCTCCCTGTCAGTGATACATCCATAATAATGACCAGAAAGGTGCTGCTGGTCCGTGAATAGCAAGCCATAATACATACCATCAAGGTTGCTGCTGTCAGTGATACATCCAGTAATCCATGATCATAAAGTGCTGCTGTCATGACTAGCAGCCATCTACATGAAGCATAACGGCGCTGCTGTCCAGTGAATAGCATCCAGGAAATACATGACAACAGTGCTGCTGTCATTGAATCGCATCCCGTATACATGTACCATAAAGGCTGCTGCTGTCATTGAATAGCACCAGTAATAACGCATGATCATTAGATTTTCTGCTGTCCATGAATAGCTCCATTTAATACCTGCATAAAGGCGCTGCTGTCATGATCAGCCCGTAATACACATGACCATAAAGGTGCTGCGTCATGAATACATCCAGTACTACTGAAACCATAAGGTCTGCTGTCAGTGAATATCAGCCCCAGTAATACTACATAAAGGTTTCTGCTGTCATGATACTCCAGTAAATACCAGACCATAAGGCACTCGCTGGTCAGTGAATATCATCCATTTACATGACCATAAAGTGCTGGCTGATCCGTGATAGCATCCAGACTACATGACCATAAAGGGCCTGGCTGTCAGAAGAATAGCAGCCAGTATACCATACCATAAAGGTTGGCGTTTTTGCCATGGTCATTGAATAGCACCAGTTACCATGATCATTACGGTGCTGCTGTCAGTGAATCACCAGTAATACATGAACTAAAGGCGCTGCTGTCATTGATAGCAGCCCAGTATCCATGAGCATTAAGGTGCTGCTTGTCCGTGAATAGCAATCCAGTAATACATGATCATACAGGCGCTGCTTAGTGAAATAGCAGCCAGTAATACATGACCATGAAAGTGCTGCTGTCATTGAACCATCCAGTCATACCGACCATAAAGGTGCTGCTTTCATGAATCGCCAGCCATAAACTACAGATCATAAGGTGCTGCTTGTCCCAGTAATATCATCCATAATACCATGACCATAAGGCCCTGCGGTCAGTGAATAGCATCAGTTTATAATGACCATAAATGTTGCTGCTGTCCGTGAATAGCCATCCGTAATACATGACCATAAGGGCTGCTGTCCAGTGAATGCAGCCCAGTAATACATGATCAAGCGCTGCTGTCATGTGAATAGCTCCAGTAATACAATGATCATAAAGGACGGCTGCTGTCATTGAATAGCAGCCGGAATACTGACCATAAAGGTGCGCTGGCCGTGCATAGCAGCCAAGTAATCCATACCAGAAAGGCGTGCTGTCATGAATAGCACCAGTAATACATGATCATAAAGGTGCTGCTCAGTGAATACCTCCAGTAATACTGACCATAAAGGTTGGCTGCTTGTCAGTGAATAGCAGCCAGTAAATCCATGATCAAACGGCGCTGCTGTCATTGAATACAGCTGACCATAAAGGTTGCTGCTGGCAGTGAATAGCAGCCAGTAATACCATGACAAAAAGGCGCTGCTGCAGTGAATAGCATCCCAGTATACATGACCATACGGTGCTGCTGTCAGTGAATACAGCCAGTAAGACATGAACCAGGAAAGTGCTGCTTTCAGTCATAGCATCCAGTAATACCTGGACCATAAATGTGCTTCTTCAGTGAATAGCAGCCATTATACATGATCATAAAGGCCTGCTGTCATGACATAGCAGCCATTAATCCATATCAAAAGGCGCTGCTGTCATGATAGCATCCAGTAATACATGACATAAAGGCGCTGCTTGTCCAGTTAATAGCATCCAGTAATACATGATCATAAAGGCGCTGCTTCAGTGACTAGCAGCCATTATACCATGATCTAAAGTCGTTGCTGGTCAGTGAATATCAAAACAAGCCCAGTACTACGACCATAAAGGTGCTGCTGTCATTGAATAGGCGCCAGTACTACATGATCAATCAAAGTGCTGCGTCATTTATACATCCAGTAATACATTGCCATAAGGTGCTGCTGCTTCAGGGAATAGCATCCAGTAATAAATACATAACGCATCAAGGTGCTGGCTGTCAGTGAATAGCACCAGTACTAACATGGATCATAAAAGGGCCTGCTTTCATGAATGCAGCCATTAATACTGAACATAAAGGTGCTTCGGTCAGTGAATAGCATCCAGTATACCATGATCATAAAGCGCTGCCTGCTGTCAGTGAATAGCATCCAGTATACATGAGCATAAAGTGCTGCTGTCAGTGCATAGCATCCATAATACATGATCATAAGAGGCGCTGCTGTCATGATAGCCCAGTAATATACATGTCATACAGTGCTGCTGTCGTAATAGCATCCAGTCAAATACATGATCATAAATGGCGCTGCTGTCAGTGAATACATCCATTATACCATGATCACTAAAGGGTGCTGCTGGTTCATGCATAGCATCCACGTAATACAGGATCATACAGGCCTGCTGTCATGAATAGCATCCGAATACATATCATAAAGGGCGCTGGCTTTTCATGAATAGCGATCCAGTATACAATGATCATAAAGGCCGGCTGTCAGTGCTAGCAGCAATTATACCTGATCATAAAGGTGCCTGCTGTCAGTGAATACATCCATAAATACAGACCATAAAAGGTGCTGCTGTCAGTGAATAGCATCAGTAATACTGACCATAAAGGTGCTGCTGTCAGTGAATAGCATCAGTAATACATGACATCAAGGCTCTGCTGTCATGAATATCAGCCAGTCATACCATGAATCAAAATCGCTGCTGTAAGTGAATAGCACCAGTAATATACATGCTCATAAAGGTGCTGCTTCAGTGAATAGTATCTCGTAAATACCATGATCATAAAGTTGCTTCTGTCAGTGACAGCAGCAAGTAAATACCATGATCATAAAGCGCGCTGCTCAAAGAAATAGCAGCCAGTATACTGATCATAAAGGCGCTTCGGTCAGTGAAACACCAGTTAATACCCTATCATAAAGGGCTGCGTCAAATGACTAGCATCCAGAGAATACAGATCATAAAGGTTCTGCTGTCATGAATACCAGCCAGTGAATACCATGATCATAAAGGTGGCCTGCGGTCAGTGAATACATCCAGTTAATACAACATGATCAAAAGGTGCTCCTGTCATGAATAGCATCCAGTAATACATGAACTAAGGTGATGCTGTCCGTGAATAGCAGCCTAATACATGACCCTAAAGTGCTGCTGTCAGTGAATAGCATCCAGTAATACATTACCATAAAATGTGCTGGCTGTCAGTGAATAGCACAGTGAATACTGAACCATAAAGGTGCTGCTGTCAGTGAATAGCATCCAGTAATACATGATCATAAATTGCTCCTGTCGTGAATAGCCCATTAATACCTGATCATAAAGGTTGCTGCTGTACTTGAATAGCGGCCAGTAATACATTTCATAAAGGCCTGCTGGCATGTGCTCAAGTAATACATGACCCATAGTGCTGCCTTCAGTGAATAGCAGCCGTAATACTTACCATAAAGGGCTTCTTTCAGTTAAATAGCAGCCATAATACCATGATCAAAGGCGCTGCTGTCGTGGAATATCATCCAAGAATACCTGATCATAACGGCCTCGTCGTGAATAGCATCCAGTAATACATGACCATAAAGGTGGCCTGCTGTAGTGAAAGCATCCGTAATACAACAATGAACCATAAGTGTCTGGGTCAGTGAATTAGCATCCAGTAAGACATGACCATAAATTCTTCTGTCATTGTAGCAGCCAGATACCAATGATCAAAACGGCGCTGCTGTCAGTGAATAGCAGCCATTAATACTGACGCATAAAGGCGCTGCTGTCATGAATAGCATCCATTAATACATGATCATAAAGGTGCTGCTGTCAGTGAATAGCAGCCATTAATACATGACCATAAGGTGCTGCTGTCATGAATAGCCAATCCAGTATACAACCATAAAGTGCTGCTGTCATTGAATACAGCCAGTATTACATGATCCTACAGCGCTGCTGTCAGTGAATAGCAGCCATTACTTACATGACCATAAAGGTCTGCTGTCAGTGAATAGCTCCAGTAATACATGCCATAAAGGTGCTGCTGTCATGTGAATAGCAGCCCCAGTAATACATGATCATAAAGGGTTTCTCGGTCATGAATACATCCAGTATAACCATGATATAGGCCTGCGTCAGTGAATAGCAGCCAATAATACCATGATAAAGGTGCTGCTGTCAGTGAATAGCCAGCCAGTAATACATATCATAAAGGTGCTGCTGTCATGAAAGCATCCAGTTAATCATGATCTAGCCGCTGCGGTCAGTGATAGCAGCCAGTAATACATGACCATAAGGTGCTCCTGTCATTGAATAGCAAGCAGTAATACATGACCATAAAGGTGCTGCTGTCGTGAATAGCATCCATTATACTGACCATAAAGGCGCTCCTGCAGTGATAGCAGCCCAGTAATAACATGATCATAAAGGTGCTGCGTCAGTTATAGCAGCCAGTAATACATGACCATAAAGGACAGGGTGCTGCTGTCAGTGAATACAGCCATTAATACCCTGATCATAAAGCGCTCCTGTCGTGAATATCATCCAGTATACATGATCATAAAGGTGCTGCTGTTCAGTGAATATCAGCCCGTAGACATGACCTCAGTGCTCTGTCATTGAATAGCATCCAGTAATACATGAACCATAAAGGTGCTGCTGTCCAGTGGAATAGCACCAGTATACTGACCATACAGGTGCTGCTTGGTCATGAAATAGCAGCCCGTCATACCTGATCATAAAGGCGCTCCTTTCAGTGAAGGCATCCAGTAATAACATGACATAAGTGCCGCTGTTCAGTGGAATAGCAGTCCAGTAATCCATGACCTAAAGGTCTGCTGTCAGTGAATAGCCGCAGTAATACATGGCCCAATAATGTGCTGCTGTCAGTGAATAGCATCTTCCGTAATACAGGACCATACGTGCTGCTGTCAGTGAATAGCAGCCAGTAATACTGACCCATAAGGTGCTGCTGTCATGAATAGCATCCATTCAATACATGATCTACAAACGGTGCTCCTGTCCATTGATAGCAGCCAGTAATACATGACATAAAAGTTGCTGCTGTCAGTGATGTCAAGCCAGTAATACAATTATCATACTGCGGCTGCGTCAGTGATAGCATCCAGTATACATGACATAAAGGTTGCTTCTGTCATGAATAGCAGCCAAATACATGACCATAAAGGTGCTGCTGTCATGAATAGCACCAGTAATACCAATGCTCATAAAGGCGCTGCTGTCACTGAATAGCATCCGTAATACTGATCATCAGGCGCGGCCGTCAGTGATCTCATCCCGTAATACTTTACCATACGGTGCTGCTGTCAGTGAATATCATCCAGTATACATGACCATAACGGTGCTTCGGTTTCCGTGAATAGCATCCATGTACTACATGACCATAAAGGTGCTGCTGTCGTGAATCGCAGCCAGTAATACCAGGATCAAAAAGGCGCTGCTGTCAGTGAATAGCAGCCAGTAATACATGACATAAAGTCTCTGCTGTCAGTGCAATAGCATCCAGTAAAACATGATCATAAATGTGCTGCCGTCAGTGAAATAGCCGCCTTATACTGACCATAAAGGTGCTGCGCAGTGAATCTCAATCCCGTATACATGACCAAAATGTGGCTGCTGTCAGTGAATAGGCATCCAGTACTACATGCTCATCAAAGAGGGCGCTGCTGTCAGTGAACTAGCGGCCAGTATACATACCATAAAGTTTCTGCTGCTCGTGAAGAGCATCCAGTAAATACATGACCATAAAGGTGCTGCGTCAGTGAATAGCAGCCGTACTACATGATCCTAAAGGTTCTTCGCTGTCCTGAATAGCAGCCGTATACCATGATCATCAAGGCTCTGCTGTCAGTGAATAGCAGCCAATAAAATACATTACCATAAAGGTGCTGCGGTCAGGATAGCAGCCTTAATACATTATCATAAAGGTGGCTGCTGTCAGTGAATACATCCAGTAATACATGATCATAAAGGCGCTGCTGTCATGATAGCGCCAGTAATACTGACCATAAAGGTGCTCCGGTCAGTGAATAGCAGCCAGTAATAACTGCCATACAAGGTGCTGCTGTCATGAAAATAGCAGCAGTAATACATGACCATAAAGGCGCTCCTGTCAGTGAATAGCAGCCATTACTACCTGACATAAAGTGCGGGCTGTCATGAATAGCATCCGTAATACTGACATAAGGTGCTTCTGTCAGTGAATAGCAAGCCAGTAACCATACCATCAAGGTGCGCTGTCATGCATAGCAGCCAGTAATACTATCATAAAGAGGCGCTCACTGTCATTGGAATAGCATCTCGTCATACATGATCATAAAGGTTGATGCGTCAGTGAATATGCAGCCATACTCCTTATCATAAAGCGCTGCTTTCAGTGAATAGGCATCCGTAATACATGACCCAAAAAAATAAAAAAAAAAGGTGCTGCTGTCAGTGAACTAATCCAGTAATACATGACCATAGGTGCTGCTTCAGTGAATATAGCCATAATAACCAGATCAAAAAGGCGCTGCTGTCAGTGAATAGCAGCATTAAGACCTACCATAAAGGCGTCTGCTGTCAGTGAATAGCATCCGTAATAATGATCATAAAGGTGCTGCTGTCATGAATGCAGCCAGTAATACATGACCCCATAAAGGGGCTGCTGTCCTTGAATATCATCCAGTAACATGAACAATAAAGGGGCGCTGTCAGTGATAGCATCCTCATACATGCTCATCAAGGTGCTGCTGTCAGTGAAATAGCTCAATAAACATGACCATAAGGTGCTCCTGTCGTGAATAGCATCATTACTAATGACCATTAGGGGCGGCTGTCAGTGATAGCACCATACTACCATGATCATAAAGGCGCTGCTGTCAGTGAAAAGCAGCCATAAATACATCACATAAAATGCGCTCCTGTCAGTGAATAGCATCCCCCTCCAGTAAACATGACTAAAGTGCTGCGGCCTGTGAATAGCATCCAGTAATACATGATCATAAAGGCGCGCTGTCAGTGAATAAGCATAAGACATGATCATAAAGGCCGCTGTCGTGAATAGCAGCCAGTAATAGCATTATCATAAAGGCGCTGCTGTCAGTGAATAAGCATCCAGTAATACATGATCATAAAGGCGCTGCTGTCCAGTGAATAGCAGCCATAATACATGAACATAAGGTGCTGCTGTCATGAATAATACGGCCAGTAATACCATGATCATAAGTCTGCTTCTGTCAGTGAATAGCATCCAGTAATACATGACCATACAGGCGCTGCTGTCAGTGAATAGCATCCAGTAATACCATGACCAAAAGGTGCTGCTGTCAGTGAGAATAGCAATCCAGTAATACTGACCCATAACGGTGCTGCTGTCATGATAGCAGCCAGTAATACATGATCCTAAAGGCGCTGCTGTCAGTCAATAGCAGCCAGTTAATACATGACCAGAAATGTGCTGCTGTCAGTGATAGCAGCCAGTAATCATGATCATAAGGCGCTGCTGTCAGTGACTGCATCCAATAATACAACATTAAACCTACAGGTGCTGCTGTCAGTGAATAGCATCCAGTAATACATGACCATAAGGTTCGCTGCTGTTCAGTCAAATAGCCGCCAGAATACATGACCTAAAGGTGGTCTGCTGTCCCAGTGAATAGCACCAGTATGACGATGACCATAAAGGTGCTGCTGTCGTGATTTTGCAGCCAGTATACCATGACCATAAGGTCTGCTGTCAGTGAAATAGCCCCAGTATACAGACCATAAGCGCTGCTGTCAGTGAATAGCACGCCGTATACCATGATCAAAGGCGCTGCTGTCATTGAATAGCACCAGTAATCATACCATAAAGGCGCTGCTTTCCTGAATACATCCAGTAATACATTATCATACAGGTGCTGCTGTCATGAATGCACCAGTACTACCATGATCATAAAGGTGCGTCTTGTCGATGAATAGCATCCACAGTATACTGGACCATAAATGGTGCTCTGTCAGTGAATAGAGCCAGTAATACATACCATAAGGTGCTGCTGTCAGTGGAATAGCATCCATTAATCACATGATCATAACGGCTCTCTGTCAGTGATAGCCAGCCCGTAATACATGACCATAAAAGGTGCTGGCGTCATGCATAGCAGCCAGTAATACTGACCATAAGGTGCTTCTGCAGTGAATACACCTACATGATCATAAAAAGGTTCTGCTGTCAGTGCATAGCATCCTTAATACCATGATCATACAGGCGCTGCGTCCAGTGAATAGCATCCAGTATACATGAACCATAAAGGGGCTCTGCGGTCAGTGAATACAGCCAGTAATACCTGATCATATAAAGGTGCTGTGCCTGCTTGTCAGTGAGTAGCATTCCAGTAATACATGACCAATAAAGGTGCTGCTGTCATTGAATAGCGCCAGTAATTACATGACCATAAAGGTGTGCTGCTGTCATGAATAGCATCCATAATACCAATTCATAAAGCTGTTTGTCCACAGTAATTTTTGGTAATTGCCCTGGTCCTTAAAAATAATGAAAGCAGTAATTAAGGGACGTCGGGATGTGATGAGGCCCGTGGTGTGCTGCGGCTGGTGATGATCGCGTCCGGCGTTGCAGGGAGAGCACATGTTTCCTCTTGGACTCTCCTTGTTTTCCAAGCAGGCACCAGGGTTTCAACAGGTACTTGACAGTTCCCTCTAGGCTACCCATATGCAGGGCAATGGTCACACTTCCCCGTGGGATCCTCTTCACCAAACTCACCCTGAGTTTGGTTCCTACAACTCATCTCCTTTCAAAGTATTAAAGTTGTTTCAGCCACCAACCATGAGCAGTCAGTCATGCTGATGATGGTCTTCTAGCTGTCCTGTGGCGCATCATCTTCCCCTCCCCTCATACGGAATTCCACGATGCCGAGTACTTTTCCATGAGGATAGACCCATCAGTGGAGATGTTATGAAACACAACTTCCAGCGGTGTATGTGATACATCATTTTATTTGATCCACATTGGTGGAAGGCAGTTATACCAAGTCTGGCAGCCAGCAACGACGCAAAGGGGCCAAGGTTTAGAAGTCACAACCTCTAGCTATGTCTGCTATTGCCGTCGCTTGAGATTCCGAAAACAAGACCGTCCCAAAGAGCCTACACGCGCATTGATTTTCATAGAGTGCAGTAGAAAAATAGGTGTGCTCCAGGGGGGTAAAGGTGTGTTGGCTCCAGGCCCCCGGGACTTTGAGAGTCCCAATGGATGAGCCTGTCACTCAATCTGTGTCCCTGGAACGCCGATAGGCCCCCTCCTAACTTATTAAAGCCTAGCGCCAGTTTTTCTCTCTCACTTTGCACGTTACTGTGACACTGCCTTTACTTTGTATTTATACAGTGTCTGCGCCAGTTTTGTGCTGGTCAGCTTCTCTGCGTCCCACAAGACAGAACATGGTGTCAATCTGCCGGGCAGTGACAGGGGGCACAGATTCAGGAAGACTCGGTTCCTGATCTGCCGCCCTCTCACCCTACCACAGGCCAAATTCTCATTTGTACAGACTTCACAATGAAGATAAAATAATGGGGGTCATTTACTAAGGCCCCGATTCCGCGTTTTCCCGACTGTTACCGGCAATATTTCCAGTTTGCCGCCGATTTTTCCCTGGATTGCCCCAGGATTTTTGGTGCACGCGATCGGATTTTGTCGCATGCGGCGCCGGCATGCACGCGACGGCAATTGGGGGGCGTGCCGAAACACAAACAGAGGCGGATTCTGAAAACCGCCGCATTTAAAAAAAAAAAATGTACGCGAAAATTCACTTTACCTGCCTAGGATAGGCCGGTTAATTGTCCGGGCAATTCCAGCGGGCCTCGGGGACTTCAGCTCAGCAAGCGCCACCTGGTGGGACGGCGGAGGAAACTACCTGTAGTGAATCGCCGGAATACCCCGAATCCCTCGCAGAGATTGCAAATGGACCGGTTAATAAATCTTCTGCCCCAATTCCCCTCGCTTCCAGCACTGAGTATGATGCGAGTTCATAAGTGGTGGAAATTACACTATTACTGTACATCATGGGTAGTGTCACATGCTTTCACTGCAGTCAGCTGCTTTATCAATTTTCTGAAGCAGAAACTTTACAGATAGCAGGACCTTCAAGATCTTGCTGCATGACACAGTAAAATGCTAATCATCAGGCTGGTCTTGCACCTTTTGCACTTGTTGCTTTATACTCCTGTATCATCATATTAGAATAGTCCTGCACTGATGCATTTGCATTGCTTCAATTCTTTAAAGGCATTATTTCAGATTTCCCCTGTTCCCAATATACGTGACTCTCTATACACCTGAAAAGGGTAATTTGCTGTTTTGTTGTGAAGTCTTTCTATCTGAATGCCCTATCTGTTGAATAGCAGCTCCGCTTAGATCTGTCTCCCTGTGATGCGTCTGGACGTATTGACCCTGCTAATAAGTGAAGTCACATGTCCTGCCCGGCCAATCACAGCAGCCTAGGCATTCATGTTACGATGGCTGCCCCTCAGCCATCATAAAGCAAGTTTTTTTTCTGAACATAACCTGAGTTCCCTAACAGCCAGCGCTTTCCGGTCTCGCATTCTCTCAGGTCCTTACACAACCCCCAAATGCGTCATGTTCTCGACATGATAAAAAATAATTGGGGATGTGTTAGTATGCATTAAAACCACTGAAAACCCACATAGAAAGAGTGCGCACAAGCCCTGAGAATTGCAAATTCCTTTTGAATTTCAGATATTGCAACTATTTTTTCCCCCCTCCGCTATCGCCCCCCCCCCCCCCCCTCCACAGGGTACAGAGAGCGCACTTGCCATAGAATTAACCGGCTGCACCGTCTTCTTTTATATATATCAAGAGGCCGAAGACTGAGGGAAATACCGATAGGATCATCGTAATATCTCAGCAACCAAAGTGTAGAAATTCATGGCAACATCAAATTATCAGATACCAACAGATAAGAAAACAATGACGAAAGCGCTCCAGGGAGAGGAGGCTCCAGGGAGGAGGAGACTCCAGGGCAGTGGCTGAAAAGAGGACTCCTGCAGGGAGAGGAGGACTCCAGGGGGAGTAGGATCCAGGAGAGGAGGCCTCCAGGGAGAGAGGCCCAGCGAGGCTGAAGATGTGTGAATATTCATCATGGTGTTTCTGGACCATATAAGAGTCTGCACAGAAGCTCCAATCACTGCAATCTCTCACAGAGGTGACGGAACACGAATCCGCGATGGGGACAATTGACAATTCAGTCCTTATCATTATTTTTTCCCCCCATCATCTTAATATTTTTCATCTCCACATCTACTTATCTTCTGCCAACTTTTCTAAAATCTCCCCCTTAAGTCCCTCTCCCCATGACTTATCCTCTCTCCATGCTTAGTCCTCTCTCATGCTTAGAGTCCTCTCTTTATAAGTAGTCCTCTCTTTATACTGAGTCTTCTCTAAATACTTCGTCCTCTCTAATACTTGTTTCTCTCTAATACTTTGTCCTCTCTCTCCAATTACGTCTAGTCCTGTCTACATATAGTCCTCTCTCCATGCTTAGTCGTCCTGCCCCATGCTTAGTCGTCTCCCTCCCGTAGCTTATATCCCACTCTCCATGCTTAGCCTCGCTCTGCATACTTAGTCCTCCGTCCATACTTAGTCCTCTGTTCAAACTTAAGCTACTTGTCCATTACTTAGTCTCTGTCCAATACTTGTCTCTCTCATGCTTATCCTCACCCCACATATCTCTCCATAATTTGTCCCTCTCCATAATTTATGTCCGCTCACATACTTATCCTCTCTGTCATACTATCTTCTCAAAGACTTCGTCCTCTCTACATACTTAGTCCTCTCTACACTCCCTTAGTTGTCTCTCCATACTTATCCTCTCTCCATACGTAGTCCTGTCTACAGAATTAGTCCTCCTCTGGAAATTAGTGCCTCTCTATCTACTTAGTCTCTCTGCATTACTTTAGTCCTCCTTTGATAATTGTCCTCTCTCCTTCTTGTCCTCGCTCTCCATGCTTATCGTCTCCGCCGATGCTGTAGTCGTCTCCCCGTGCTAGAGTTCCCACTCTCCATGCTTAGCTCTCTCTCATACTTAGCCCTCTCTCCATACTAGACCCTCTCGCTCCTTAGAGTCCTCTATCCATAACCTCCTGTACTAGTCCCTCTGTTCTTACTTAGTCCTCTTTCCATACTCTCTAAACGTATCCTCGTCCAAACTATACTCTCTGTTCCCATACTGAGTCTTCCTGTCCAATCTTAGTCCTCCTCTCATGCTTAATCCTCACCCCTCGATTAGCTCTCTCCAAATTTGTCCTCTCCCCCCTAATTATCCTCTCAACATATTTAGTCCTCTCTCCATACTTGATCCTCTCTGCATGTCTAGCCCTCATGAACCATACATATTTTCTGACCATACTTAGTCCCTCTCTATACTTAGATCCTTTCTTCTCTTCCCACTTCGTAGTACGTTGCCTTACTCTCCTATCCTCTGTCCATTCTTAGTCTCTCTCCATCACGTAGTGCCTCTTTCCCTATTTAGTTCTCCATACTGTACCATCTTCTCCTGTCCTACTTAATCCTCTGCCCATAACTTAATTCCTCTGTCCCTACTTATATTCGGTCTCATACTTAGTCATATGTCAACAAACTTTGGTCCTCTCTCCATCTTAGTCCTCTCTCTACTAGTCCCTCTTCCATGCTTTGTCCTTTCTCCACTTTGTCCTTCTTCCTCTCTCCATGCTAAAGATCCTCCTCTCTCATAACTAAGTTTCTCTCTCCATACTTGATCTCTCTCCACTTATCCCTGCTCCGATACTTGTCTTCCTCTCCACATACATTGTCCTCCGTACTAACTTAGTCCTCTCTCTACAAAGGTAGTCCTCTCTACTAACTAGTCCTCCCTAGTACATACGTCCCTCTCTCATCTCAGGCCTCTCTGCATACTTAGCGCTCCCGCTGCTTAGTCCTTCCCCCCTCAACCCGGCTTAGGTCCTCCTGCTCTGTCGCTTCCTCTCCGTCTGGCTAGTTCCCCCCCCCCCCCCGCTTCCCCTTGGCTTAGTCTCTCTGCGATACTTTGCCCTCCTCCATTCTTAGAACCGAATCTCTGCAATACTTAGAGTCCTCTGCCATACTTAGTCCTCGCCCATCGATAGCCTTGTCCTACGAGTCCTCTGTCATACTTATACTCTGTCCATACCTAGTCCTTCTGTCCCTACTTAGTTCTTCGCTCCACGATTACACGCACCCATGCTTGTGGCCTCCCATTCGCTAGTCTGGCCCCTCCTCAGGCTTATCCCTCGCGCCCTGCTGTGGTCCTCTCTCCATGCTAATCCTCGCTCCTCCCAGCTTAATCCTTCCCACACTAGCCCTCTCTGCCATACTTTGTCCTCTCCCCACTAATGTAGTCCTCTCAACATACATAGTTTCTCTCCGCTTCCATCCCTCTACGTCCTCTTTGCATAAGCTGCGGTCTGACCATTGGCGATCCTCTGACCATACAAGGTGTTCTGCCCATATTTAGTCCCTCTCTGCTATACTGCTTAAGGTCCTGTTTCGAGTCGATCCGCTGTTTATACTTAGTCCCCTGTCCATACTTAGTCCTCTCTCCATACGTATCCTCGTTCCATCTAGTCCGCTGTCCATAATTAATCCTCTGCCTACTTAATTCTGCTTCCATACTTAGTCGACTGTTCATACTTAGTCATCGTCACATCCTTGGTCCTCTCTCATCCATGCTTATATCTCTCTCAATTTGTCCCTTCTCCATGCTTTGTCCTCTCTCCATATTTAGTCCTCTCTCGGTCTTATCCTCTCCTCATACCTAGTCGTTCCCTGAAACTTCGTCCTGTCCCCCCCCCCCATACTAACCTGCCACCATGCTTAGTCCCTCTCACCCCGAACTTGTTGTCCTAAATCTCCATACTTAGTCCTCTCTCCAAACGTAGTCATCTGCCCATACTTAGTCCCTCGCATACATAGCCTCTATATCGATATGTTATGCTCTGTCCATACTTAGTCCTCTGTCCATACTTAGTCCTATCTCCAACTTATCCTCTCGCCATAATAGTCCTCTGTCTTTACCTTACCCTCTGTCGTCCATATTAGTCCCTCCTCCATATGTAGTCCTCGGTCCCTATATCTATCTTTCCATCTTAATACCTTTGTCCGATACTTAGTCCTTTCATGCTTAGTCCTCTCATGTCATACATAGTCCTCTCTCCATACTTAGTCTTTTGCCATATATTACCTCTCCCTATTTTTGTCCTCTCTCGACACTTAAGTTCCTCTCCTACTTCATAGTCCTCTGCCCATACATAGTCCTCTGCCGCGGATTACCTATTCCTCTCTTCCCATATGTTTTCCACGTCCATAACTTAGTGCCTATTCCACACATTTGTCCTCTCTCCATACAGCGTCCTCGGTCCATTTTTGAGTTAGCCTCTGGTCCATGGTTTTAGGAGTCCTCTTTCCATACTTAATCCTCTGCCAGTACTTAAACTTTTGTCCATACTTAATCCTCTGTCCATACTTGTCCTCTGTCCAACTTAGTCCTCTCCAACTACTTAGCCCTCATCTTCTTGCTTAGGGTCCTCTCTCCATACTTATTCCTCTGTCCATACTTAGTCCTCTCATCATACTTAGTCCTCTGTACAACTTAGCCTATGTTCTATACTTTAGTCCTCGGTCTATACTTAGTCCTCCTGTCCATATTAAATTCCTCTGTCCATGACTTACCTCTGTCCAAACCTAGTCCTCCTTCCAACAGGTCCTTTCCATACTTACGTCCTCTTTCACCTATAAGTCCTCTTTCATAATTTATTCCTTGGTCTATACTTAGTCCTCTGTCTTACTTAGTCTCTTTCCATACTTAGTCCCTCTGTCCATATTAGTCTTCTTCCATACTAGTCTCTCTCCAAACCTTAGTCCGCCCGTCTCTCTACGTAGTGCTCTGTCCTGACTTATGCTCTGTCCTTACTTGTCCTCACTCCATACTTAGTCCTCTGTCCATACTTACGATCCCTATCCCATACTTAGTCCTCTGTCCATACTTTAGTCCTCTGTCCCATACTTATCCTCTGTCCTATAACTTAGTTCTCTGTCCATATTAATAGCCGCTTCCAGACTTGTCCTCTTTCCAAACTTAGTCCTCCTTCCATCACTTAGTCCTCTTTCCATATTAAGGTCCTCTTTCATATCCGTTCAATACCATATTATTCCTTGGTCTATACTTATTCTCTCTGTCCTGTACTGATCTCTGTCCACTATCCTCTTTTCATACTTCTGGTCCATACTAGTCTCGTCCTACTAAGTCCTCTCTCCAAACTTAGTCCATCCATGTTCTACTTAGTGCTCTTGCCGTACTTTAGTGCTCTGTCCTAGTATGGACAGAAGACTAAGTATGGACAGAGGACTAAGTATGGAAGACGACTAAGTACAGACAGAGGACTAAGTATAGACCAAGGAATAATTATGAACAGAGGACTTAATATGGAAAGAGGACTAAGTATGGAAAGGATTAAGTATGGACAGAGGACTAAGTATGGAGTGAGGACTAAGTAAGGACAGAGCACTAAGTACGGACAGAGCACTAAGTAGAGACAGTGGACTAAGTTTGGAGAGAGGACTTAGTATGGACAGAAGACTAAGTATGGACAGAGGACTAAGTATGGAAGAGTACTGCATGTCATTAATATTCATCCTAATAGAGCTGACCATAAAGGTCTCTGTCATGATACATCCCTACTCCTATCATAACGGCCTGTGTCAGTGAGAGCCATCCAGTACATACATTATCATCAAGCAGGCCGCGCTGTCCGTGAATGCACCGTATACCTTACCATAAAGGGCTGCGGTCCTAATAGCACTCCAGTAACATGCTCCATAAGTGCTCTTGTCAGGAATACAATCCATTACATGACCATAAAGGTCTGCTGTCCGTGAATGCACCATTATAACCCATATCAAAAAGCGCACTTCATGAATACATCCATAACTACATAAAGGGCGCGCTGCCTGGCCATGAATACGATCCAGTAATACTTATCGTAAGGTGCTCGGCATGATATCAGCCCAGTATACATGACCAAAGTCTGCTTCATGCAGCATCCATATACAGGACCATAAAAGGTGCTGCTGCAGTGAAAATACGCAGCCATTGATTCATGATCATAAAGCTCTGCTGTCCTGACGAGCACCTATACATACCATCAGGTGGCTGCTGGCAGTGATAGCTTCCAGTATTCCATGACTCAAAATGTGCTGCTGTCAGTGAATAGCAGCCAGTAATCCTGACATAAGGCTGCTTGTCAGGTGAATAGCATCCAGTATACATGATCATAAAGGCGCTGCTGTCAGGTGATAGCACCATAATACATGACCCATAAAGGTTCTGCTGTCAGCATAGCAGCCATAATACATTACATCAAGTCTGCCGTCAGTTCATGAGCATCCAGTAATACATGAGCATAAAGCGCTCTGTCATTGACATAGCAGCCATACTACAATGACCCTAAAGTGCTCCTTTCAGTGCAATAGCAGCCAGTCTACATACCATAAAGGTGCTGCTGTCATGAATGCATCCAGTGAATCTGCATAAAGGCGCTCTGTCATGATAACACCAGTAATACATGATCATAAGGTGCGTCGGTCATGAATATCAGCCCGTACTACATGACCATAAAGGTGCTGCTGTCAGTGAATATGCAGCCAATAATCCATGATCACTAAAGGCGCCTACCTGTCAGTGAATAGCATCCATAATACATGAGCATAAAGGTGCTGCTGTCAGTGATAGCACCAGTAAACATTATCCTAAAGGCGCTGCGTATAAGAGCATCCAGTAATACTGACCATAGAATAAAAGGTGCTGCGGTCAGTGAATAGCAGCCTAATACATGACCTAAGGTGCTGCTTCAGTGAATATTAGCCAGTATTACCATGATCAAAAAGGCGCGCTGTCATTGAATAGCAGCTCATAATACATGCCATAAAGGCGCTGCGTCATGAATACACCAGTAAGAAAATATCAAAAGGTGCTGCTGTCATGAATGGCATCCATAATAGCATGACCATAAGGGCTGCTGTCCCAGTGCAATACATCCAGTATCCATGACCATAAAGTGCTGCTTTCAGTGAATAGCAGCCAGTAATAACAGATATAAAGGTGCTGCTGGAAAATTGAGGTTGAGGAATGGCACATTTTCTGCTGTCAGTGAATAGCATCCTAATATCAATGAACCATAAAGGTGCTTCCTGTCATGAATCTCATCCAGTAATACATGACCATAACGGTGCGGCTTCCAGTGAATAGCAGCCAGTACTACCATATCCATAAAAAGGCGCTGCTGCAGTGAAAGCAGTCCTTAATACATCCATCCACCATAAAGGCCTCCTGTCAGTGATAGCATCCGTAATTCATGATCATAAGAAAGGTGCTGCTTGTCAGTGAATAGCAAGCCAGTATACATGATCATAAATGGCGGCTGCTGTCAGTGAAATACAGCCGTAATACATGTCTAAAGGCCGCTCTGTCAGGAATACATCCAGTAATACATGATCATAAATGCGCTGCTGTCAGTGATAGCACCAGTATACCATGATATAAAGGCCGCTGCTGTCATTGAATAGCAGCCAGTAATACATGACCATACAAGGTGCTGCTGTCAGTGAATAGCAGCCAGTAATACATGATCATAAGGCGCTGCTGTCAGTGAATACATCCAGTACTACATGCCCAGAAAGGCGGTCGCTGTTCATGACAGCAGCCAGTAACCCATGACCATAGGTGCTGCTGTCAGTGAATAGCATCTCAGTAATACATACCATAAATGTCTGCGGTCAGATGAATACACCAGTAATACAGATCATAAAGCGGCTGCTGTCAGTCATAGCAGCCATAAATACTGACCATACAGGTGCTGCTGTCAGGGTGAATAGCAACCAGTAATACTTATCATAAGGCGCCTGCTGTCATGAATAGCATCCATAATACATGACCATAAAGGTGCCTGCTGTCATGAAGAACCATCCAGTAATTTTTTTTTACAACCAAGGCGCTGCTTCATTCAATAGCAGCCATATACAATGACCCATAAAGGTCGCTGTCAGTTAATATCAGCCCGTTAATACAGACATAAAGGTGCGGCTGTGCAGTGAATGGCCCCAGTAGCATGACCTAAAGGGCCTGCTGTCATTGATAGCAGCCATTAATACCATGATCAAAGTCGCTGCTGGTCAGTGATAGCAGCCAGTAAACTGATCATAAAGGTCGCTGTCATGAATAGCATCCATACTACATGAATCATAAAGGTGCTGCTGTCAGTGAATGCATCCATAATACCAATCATAAAGGTGCTGCTGTCCAGTGAATAGCAATCCAGTAATACATGACCATAAAGTTCTGCTGTCATGAATAGGCAAGCCAGTATACATGACCATAAAGGGGCTGCTGTCATGAATAGCTCCAGTTAATACATGAGCATAAAGGGCGCTCCTGTCATTGACTAGCCAGCCCAGTTACGACAATGACATAAAGGTTCTTGCTGTCCGTGAATATCAGCCAGTAATAACAGGACCATAAGGTTCTGCTGTCCATGAAGAGGCCGCCGTATACTGATCATAAAGGTCTGCTGGCAGTGAATAGCATCCAGTAATACCATGATCATAAGGCGCTGCTGTCGTGATAGCAGCCAGTAATACATACTCATAAAGGCGCTGCTGCATTGAATAGCATCAGTATACCATGATCATAAGGTGCTGCTGCAGTGAAATAGCATCCAGTAATAATGACATAAGTGCTGCTGTCAGTGAATAGCAGCCAGTCCTACATGACCATCAAAGTGCTGCTGTCCTGAATAGCATCCATACGACCAAATCATAGCTGTTGTCACCGTATTGGTTGGTATAATGCTGGTCTTTAAATAATGAAAGCAGAAATTAGGGACCGGGATGTGATAGCCGTGGTGCTGCGGCTGGTGATGATCCGCGTTGCAGTGAGAGCACATTTTCCCGTCTTTGGACTCCTCCATGTTCCACGCAGGCACCATGGTGTGCAACATGTACTGACCGGTCCCTATATAGGCTCCCAGTATGCAGGCGCATGGTCAACCGCTTCCTCCTGTGATCCTCTTCACAAACTCACCCTGAGTTTTGAGGTCCTACACTCATCCTCCTTGCCAAGTTAAAGTGGTTTTCAGCCACAAACCATAGAGCATCAGTCATGCTTGTATGATGGTCTTCTAGCTGTCTGTGGCGCATCCAACTGCCCCTCCCCCAGTAACGGAAATTCCCGATTCCCGAGTCTTGTCATTAGGATGAGTACCATCAGTGGAGACCTGTGATGAAACAGCAACTTTCCCGCGGCTGTATTGATACATACATTTTATGTGACCAACATGGTGGAAGGCAGTGGATACCAAGTCTGTGGGCAGCCATCAGACCACGGCAAAAGGGGCCAAGTTTTAGAAGTCAACCTCTAGCTAGTCTGCGATTCCGGCGCTGAAGGACCAGAAAACAAAGACCGCAAGAGCCTACAGCGCGGCATTTAATTTCATAGACGTGCCCGTAAAAAATGGTGTTGCTACCAGGGGGTAACGGTGTGTTGGCTCCATGGCCCCGTGACTTTGGAGAGGTCCCAATGATTAGCCTGTCACTCATCTGTGTCCCTGGAACGCCTTAGGCCCGCTCCAACATTAAAGCCTAGCGCCAGTTTTCTCTCCACTTTGCACTGTCACTGTTACACTGCTGTACTTGTATTTATAAGTGTCTCGCCATGTTTTGTGCTGCAGCTTCTCTGCGTCCCACAGCACAGAACATGTGCAGATCTGCCGGGCAGTGAAGGGGGCACAGATTCATGGAAGACTCGGTTCCTGAATCTGCCGCCCCTCTCACACTACACAGGCAATTCTCATTGTACAGACTCACAATGAAGATAAACATAATGGGGGTCATTTTACTAAGGCCCGATTCCGCGTTTTCCCGACGGTTACCCGAATATTTCCAGTTTGCGCCGATTTTCCCTGCGATTGCCCCAGGCTTTTTGGTGCACGCGATCGGATTTTGCGCATGCGGCGCCGATGCACGCGACGGAATTGGGGGCGTGGCCGAACACACAAACCAGACGGATTTCTAAAACCCCGCCATGTTAAAAAAAAAAAATGTATCGCGAAAATTGCACTTTACTGCCTAGGATGGCCCGGTGAATGCAGGGCATTCCAGCGGGCCTCGGAGACTCAGCTCAGCAGCGCCACCTTGGTGGACGGCTGGAGGAAACTACCTGTATGAATCGCCGGAAGACCGAATCCAACTCGCAGAGATTGCAATGGACCGGGTAAGTAAATCTTTGCCCCAATATCCCCTCGACTTCCAGCACTGAGTCATTGATAGGGTTACATTAGTGGTGGAAATACACTATATATTCCAATCATGGGTGTGTCCATGCTTTCACTGCCAAAGCACGCTTTATCAAATTTTCTGAAGCAGAAAACTTTACAGATAGCAGGACCTTCAAGATCTTGCCTGCATGACACAGTAAAATGCTAATACATCAGGTCTGGTCTTTGCACCTGATGTTGCTTTATACTCCTGTATCATCATATAGAATAGTCCTGCCCTGATCTCATTGCTTCAATTCTTTTAAAAGGGCAATTATTTCAGATTTCCACCTGTTCCCAATAAGTGACTCTCTATACACCTGAAAAGTGGTAATTTGCTGTTTTGTTGTGAAGTCTGTTCCTATCTTAATGCCCTATATGTTGAATAGCAACTCCGCTTAGATCTGCTCCCTGTGATGCGTCGGACGTTTGACCCTGCTAATATAGTGAAATCACATGTCCCATGCCCGCCAATCACAGGCGGCCTATGCCATGATGGTTACATGGCTTCCCCAGCCATCAATAAAGCAGTTTTTTCTGAACATGAACTCTAGTTCCCTAACAGCAGCGCTTTTTCCGTGTCTCGCATTCTCCAGGTCCTTAACACCGCCCAAATTGCGTCATGTTCTCGACATGATAAAAAATAATTGGGGATGTTTAGGTATGCATTAAAACCACGAAAACCCACATAGGAAGAGAGTGCTGCACAAGCCCTGAGAAATTGCAATTCCTTTGAATGTTCAGATATTGCAACTATTTTTTCCCCCCTCCGCTACCCCCCCCTCCACAGGTTACAAGAGCAGCACCTTGCCATAGAATTAACCGGCTGCACATCTTCTGTTTATATATATCAAGAGGCCGAAGACTGAGGGAAATACCGAAAGGATCATCGTAATATCGCATCAACCAAAGTGTAGAAATCAGGCAAACAGTCAAATTATCAGATACCAACAGAGATAAGAAAACTGACGAAAGCCTCCACAGGAGGAGGAGGCTCCAGGGAGAGGACCAGGAGGAAAACTCCAGGGAGTGGCTGAGAGCTCCTGAGGGAGAGGAGGAACTCCAGGGGAGGGACCGGAGGGCCTCCAGGAGCCGCGAGGCTGAAGATGTTGTGAATATTCATATGGTGTTTCTGGACCATATAAGAGTCTGCAGACGCTTCCATAGTCACCTGCATCTTCTCACAAGAGGTGAAGGAACACGAGATCCAGCCGTGGGTGACAAGTGACAATTCCAGTCCTTATCATTATTTTTTCCCCATCATTTAATATTTTTCATCTCCACATCTCATCTTCTGTCTCAACTTTTCTAAAATCTCCCCTTTAGTCTCTCCCCATACTTATCCTCTCTCCATGCTTGAGTCCTCTCTCATGCTTAGTCCTCTCTTTATAATTAGTCCTCTCTTTATACTGATCTTCTCTAATACTTGTCCTCTCTCAATACTTAGTTTCTCTCTATAACTTTGTTCCTCTCTCTCCTAACTACGTTAGTCTGTCTACATCATGATCCTCTCTCCATGCTTAGTCTTCCCCATCTTATCGTCTCCCTCCCGTGCTTATCCCACTCTCCATGCTTAGCCCCTCTGCAATACTTATCCTCCGTCCATACTTAGTCCTCTGTTCAAACTTATAACTTGTCCATTACTTAGTTCTCTGTCCAATACTTGTCTCTCTCATGCTTATCCTCACCCCACATTTATCTCTCCATAATTTGTCCCTCCCCATAATTTATTAGTCGCTCACATACTATTCCTCTCTTGTATACTAGTCTTCTTCGTAATAGACTTCGTCCCCTCTCTACATACTTAGTCCTCTACACTCACATCTTAGTTGTCTCTCCATACTTATCCTCTCTCCATACTTAGTCCTGTCTACAGATTAGTCCTCCCTGTGATAATTAGTGCCTCTCTATCTACTTAGTCCTCTCTGCATACTTTAGTCCTCCTTTGATAATTTCCTCTCTGCCTTCTTGTCCTCTCTCCATGCTTTCGTCTCCCCCATGCTTAGTCGTCTCCCGTGCTTAGAGTTCCCACTCTCCCTGCTTAGCTCTCTCTCCATACTTACGCCCTCTCTCCATACTGTACCCTCGCTGCCTACCTTGTAGAGTCCTCTATCCATATTATCCTCTGGCTTACTTAGTCTTGTCCCATCTAGTCCATACTTCTCCTCGCCTCGTAATCCTCGTCCAAACGTTATACTCTCTGTTCCTTACTTAGTCTTCCTTCCAATCTTAGTCCTCCTCTCATGCTTAATCCTCACCCCCCGATTAGCTCTCGTCCATAATTTGTCCTCTCCCATAATTATCCTCTCAACATAGTTTAGCCTCTCCTCCATACTTCCTCTCTGCATGTCTAGTCCCTCATGACCATACATAGTTTTCTGACCATACTTAGTCCTCTCTCTATACTTAGATCCTTTCTTCTCTCCACTATTCGTAGTACGTTGTCCTTACTTCGTCCTCTTGTCCATTCTTAGTCCTCTCTCCATACGTAGTCCTCTTTCCATACTATTAGTCTCTCTCTTAATCCATACTGTCCATCCTCGTCCCTATATCCTCTGCCCATACTTATTCCTCTGTCCCATACTAGTATTCGTCTCATACTTAGTCATATGTCAAAGTACTTGGTCCTCTCTCCATCTTAGTCCTCTCTCATACTAGTCCTCCTTCCATGCTTGGTCCTTTCTCCACTGTCCTCCTCATGTGTCCTCTCTCCATGCTAAAAGAGTCTCCTCCTCATAAGCTAAGTTCCTCTTCTCCATACTTGAGTCCTCTCCAACTATCGCTTTCGCTTCCAATGTCTCCTCTCCACATATTTGCCTCCGTACATAATTTAGTCCTCTCTACATATTTATAGTCCTCTCTCATACTAGTCCCCCTAGTACATAGTCCCTCTCTCATCTTAGTCCTCTCTGCATACTTAGCGCTCACGTCCCCTCCCGTCTATAGTCCTCTCCCTGTGCTTTCCTTCAATCCCGGGCTTAGGTTCCCTCCCCTCGTCCCTCCCCCCCGTGCTGTCCTTCCCTTGGCTTAGTCTCTCGGGCATACTATCCCTCCTCCATTCTAGACCATACGTCTGCAATACTCAGTCCTCTGTCCATACTTAGTCCTCCCCATCGATAGGCTCCTGTCCATACGTAGTCCTCTGTCCATACTTATACTCTGTCCATACGGTCTTCTGTCCTACTTATTCTTCGTCTCCCGGAACGCACTATACGTAATGCCTCCTGCTCTGAGCCCCCTCCCAGTGCTTATCCCCGTCCCATGTGGAGCCTCTCTCCACCATGCTTGGTTCCTCTCTCCAGCTTAATCCTCTCCACACCTCACACTTAGCCCTCTCTCCATACTTTGTCCTCTCCCCATAATTAGTCCTCTCAACATACTTAGTTCTCTCTCCATCCCTCCATACTTAGTCCTCTTTGCATATTAGCGCGTGTCTGACCAGTCGTATCCTCTGACATACAGAGGTGCTTTCTGCCCATATTTAGTCCCTCTCTCTATACTAGTTAGATCCTGCTTTCCTCATCGATCCGCTGTTTATACTTAGTCCCTCGTCCCATACTTAGTCCTCCTCCATACGTAGTCCTCTTCCATACTAGTCCTCTGTCCTATATTAATCCTCTGCCATACTTAATTCTCTTCCATACTTAGTCACTGTTCATACTTAGTCAGATCTGTCCATACTACTTGGTCCTCTCTCCACATGCTATTCACTCTCTCCATATTTGTCCTTTCTTCCCATGCTTTTCTCCTCTCCTATTTAACGTCCTCTCTCCGGTGCTTAGTCCTCTCCTCATACCTAGTCGTATCCCGAAACTTCGTCCTGTCCCCCCCCATACTATCCTGCCCCATGCTTAGTCCTCTCTCACCCGAACTTTGTCCTAAATCTCCATCTTAGGTCCTCTCTCCAAACGTAGTCACTCTGCCCATACTAGTCCTCTCTGCAACATAGCCTCTATATCCCAATATGTGTAGTGCTCTGTCCATACTTAGTCCTCTGTCCTACTTAGTCCTATCTCCAGTACTAGTCCTCTCGCCATATAGTCCTCTGTCTTTACTTACCCTCTGCTGCTCCCTATTAGTCCCTCTCCTAGTAGTCCGGTCCATACTGTCCCTACTGTCCATCTCTTATACTTATCGTCCGATACTTAGTCATCTTCTCATGCATAGTCCTCTCATCATACATAGTCCTCTCTCCATACTTAGTCTTTTGCCAATACTTAGGTCCTCTCCTATTTTTTGTCCTCTCTCGACACTTAAGTTCTCTCCTCTCTCATCCAGTCCTCTTGCCCATACATAGTCCTCTGTCCCGCCGATCCTATTCCTCTCTTCCCCATGTTTTCCTATGTCCATAACTTTAGTCCTATTCCATCACTTTGTCCTCGTCTCCATACACGTCCTCGGTCCATTTTTAGTTAGGCCTCTGGTCCCATTTTAGGAGTCCTCTTTCCATACTTAAATCCCTCTGGCCAGATTACTTTTCCATATTAACTTTGTTTGGACAGAGGACTAAGTCTGGACAGAGGATTTAATATGGACAGAGGACTAAGTATAGACAGAGGACTAAGTATAGACATAGGACTAAGTTTGTACAGAGGACTAAGTATGGAGATAGGACTAAGTATGGACAGAGGAATAAGTATGTAGAGAGGACTAAGCAAGAAGAGAGGGCTAAGTATGTTGAGAGGACTAAGTATGGACAGAGGACTAAGTATGGACAGAGGATTAAGTATGGACAGTACTGCATGTCATTAATATTCATCCTAATAGAGCTGACCATAAAGGTCTCTGTCATGATACATCCCTACTCCTATCATAACGGCCTGTGTCAGTGAGAGCCATCCAGTACATACATTATCATCAAGCAGGCCGCGCTGTCCGTGAATGCACCGTATACCTTACCATAAAGGGCTGCGGTCCTAATAGCACTCCAGTAACATGCTCCATAAGTGCTCTTGTCAGGAATACAATCCATTACATGACCATAAAGGTCTGCTGTCCGTGAATGCACCATTATAACCCATATCAAAAAGCGCACTTCATGAATACATCCATAACTACATAAAGGGCGCGCTGCCTGGCCATGAATACGATCCAGTAATACTTATCGTAAGGTGCTCGGCATGATATCAGCCCAGTATACATGACCAAAGTCTGCTTCATGCAGCATCCATATACAGGACCATAAAAGGTGCTGCTGCAGTGAAAATACGCAGCCATTGATTCATGATCATAAAGCTCTGCTGTCCTGACGAGCACCTATACATACCATCAGGTGGCTGCTGGCAGTGATAGCTTCCAGTATTCCATGACTCAAAATGTGCTGCTGTCAGTGAATAGCAGCCAGTAATCCTGACATAAGGCTGCTTGTCAGGTGAATAGCATCCAGTATACATGATCATAAAGGCGCTGCTGTCAGGTGATAGCACCATAATACATGACCCATAAAGGTTCTGCTGTCAGCATAGCAGCCATAATACATTACATCAAGTCTGCCGTCAGTTCATGAGCATCCAGTAATACATGAGCATAAAGCGCTCTGTCATTGACATAGCAGCCATACTACAATGACCCTAAAGTGCTCCTTTCAGTGCAATAGCAGCCAGTCTACATACCATAAAGGTGCTGCTGTCATGAATGCATCCAGTGAATCTGCATAAAGGCGCTCTGTCATGATAACACCAGTAATACATGATCATAAGGTGCGTCGGTCATGAATATCAGCCCGTACTACATGACCATAAAGGTGCTGCTGTCAGTGAATATGCAGCCAATAATCCATGATCACTAAAGGCGCCTACCTGTCAGTGAATAGCATCCATAATACATGAGCATAAAGGTGCTGCTGTCAGTGATAGCACCAGTAAACATTATCCTAAAGGCGCTGCGTATAAGAGCATCCAGTAATACTGACCATAGAATAAAAGGTGCTGCGGTCAGTGAATAGCAGCCTAATACATGACCTAAGGTGCTGCTTCAGTGAATATTAGCCAGTATTACCATGATCAAAAAGGCGCGCTGTCATTGAATAGCAGCTCATAATACATGCCATAAAGGCGCTGCGTCATGAATACACCAGTAAGAAAATATCAAAAGGTGCTGCTGTCATGAATGGCATCCATAATAGCATGACCATAAGGGCTGCTGTCCCAGTGCAATACATCCAGTATCCATGACCATAAAGTGCTGCTTTCAGTGAATAGCAGCCAGTAATAACAGATATAAAGGTGCTGCTGGAAAATTGAGGTTGAGGAATGGCACATTTTCTGCTGTCAGTGAATAGCATCCTAATATCAATGAACCATAAAGGTGCTTCCTGTCATGAATCTCATCCAGTAATACATGACCATAACGGTGCGGCTTCCAGTGAATAGCAGCCAGTACTACCATATCCATAAAAAGGCGCTGCTGCAGTGAAAGCAGTCCTTAATACATCCATCCACCATAAAGGCCTCCTGTCAGTGATAGCATCCGTAATTCATGATCATAAGAAAGGTGCTGCTTGTCAGTGAATAGCAAGCCAGTATACATGATCATAAATGGCGGCTGCTGTCAGTGAAATACAGCCGTAATACATGTCTAAAGGCCGCTCTGTCAGGAATACATCCAGTAATACATGATCATAAATGCGCTGCTGTCAGTGATAGCACCAGTATACCATGATATAAAGGCCGCTGCTGTCATTGAATAGCAGCCAGTAATACATGACCATACAAGGTGCTGCTGTCAGTGAATAGCAGCCAGTAATACATGATCATAAGGCGCTGCTGTCAGTGAATACATCCAGTACTACATGCCCAGAAAGGCGGTCGCTGTTCATGACAGCAGCCAGTAACCCATGACCATAGGTGCTGCTGTCAGTGAATAGCATCTCAGTAATACATACCATAAATGTCTGCGGTCAGATGAATACACCAGTAATACAGATCATAAAGCGGCTGCTGTCAGTCATAGCAGCCATAAATACTGACCATACAGGTGCTGCTGTCAGGGTGAATAGCAACCAGTAATACTTATCATAAGGCGCCTGCTGTCATGAATAGCATCCATAATACATGACCATAAAGGTGCCTGCTGTCATGAAGAACCATCCAGTAATTTTTTTTTACAACCAAGGCGCTGCTTCATTCAATAGCAGCCATATACAATGACCCATAAAGGTCGCTGTCAGTTAATATCAGCCCGTTAATACAGACATAAAGGTGCGGCTGTGCAGTGAATGGCCCCAGTAGCATGACCTAAAGGGCCTGCTGTCATTGATAGCAGCCATTAATACCATGATCAAAGTCGCTGCTGGTCAGTGATAGCAGCCAGTAAACTGATCATAAAGGTCGCTGTCATGAATAGCATCCATACTACATGAATCATAAAGGTGCTGCTGTCAGTGAATGCATCCATAATACCAATCATAAAGGTGCTGCTGTCCAGTGAATAGCAATCCAGTAATACATGACCATAAAGTTCTGCTGTCATGAATAGGCAAGCCAGTATACATGACCATAAAGGGGCTGCTGTCATGAATAGCTCCAGTTAATACATGAGCATAAAGGGCGCTCCTGTCATTGACTAGCCAGCCCAGTTACGACAATGACATAAAGGTTCTTGCTGTCCGTGAATATCAGCCAGTAATAACAGGACCATAAGGTTCTGCTGTCCATGAAGAGGCCGCCGTATACTGATCATAAAGGTCTGCTGGCAGTGAATAGCATCCAGTAATACCATGATCATAAGGCGCTGCTGTCGTGATAGCAGCCAGTAATACATACTCATAAAGGCGCTGCTGCATTGAATAGCATCAGTATACCATGATCATAAGGTGCTGCTGCAGTGAAATAGCATCCAGTAATAATGACATAAGTGCTGCTGTCAGTGAATAGCAGCCAGTCCTACATGACCATCAAAGTGCTGCTGTCCTGAATAGCATCCATACGACCAAATCATAGCTGTTGTCACCGTATTGGTTGGTATAATGCTGGTCTTTAAATAATGAAAGCAGAAATTAGGGACCGGGATGTGATAGCCGTGGTGCTGCGGCTGGTGATGATCCGCGTTGCAGTGAGAGCACATTTTCCCGTCTTTGGACTCCTCCATGTTCCACGCAGGCACCATGGTGTGCAACATGTACTGACCGGTCCCTATATAGGCTCCCAGTATGCAGGCGCATGGTCAACCGCTTCCTCCTGTGATCCTCTTCACAAACTCACCCTGAGTTTTGAGGTCCTACACTCATCCTCCTTGCCAAGTTAAAGTGGTTTTCAGCCACAAACCATAGAGCATCAGTCATGCTTGTATGATGGTCTTCTAGCTGTCTGTGGCGCATCCAACTGCCCCTCCCCCAGTAACGGAAATTCCCGATTCCCGAGTCTTGTCATTAGGATGAGTACCATCAGTGGAGACCTGTGATGAAACAGCAACTTTCCCGCGGCTGTATTGATACATACATTTTATGTGACCAACATGGTGGAAGGCAGTGGATACCAAGTCTGTGGGCAGCCATCAGACCACGGCAAAAGGGGCCAAGTTTTAGAAGTCAACCTCTAGCTAGTCTGCGATTCCGGCGCTGAAGGACCAGAAAACAAAGACCGCAAGAGCCTACAGCGCGGCATTTAATTTCATAGACGTGCCCGTAAAAAATGGTGTTGCTACCAGGGGGTAACGGTGTGTTGGCTCCATGCCCCGGGACTTTGAGAGTCCCAATGGATTAGCCTGTCACTCATCTGTGTCCCTGGAACGCCTTAGGCCCCCTCAATATTAAAGCCTAGCGCCATTGTCTCCTCTCACTTTGCACGTGCCTGTGACACTGCGTGTACTTGTATTTATACAGTGTCTCGCCATGTTTTGTGCTGGTCACGCTCTCTGCGTCCCACAAGCCAGAACATGTGTGTCAATCTGCCGGGCAGTGAAGGGGGCACCAGATTCATGGAAGACTCGGTTCCTGATCTGCCGCCCCTCTCACCCTACACAGGCCAATTGCTCATTGTACAGACTTCACAATGAAGATAAAATAATGGGGGTCATTTACTAAGGCCCCGATTCCGTCTTTTCCCGACGGTGTTACCCGGCAATATTTCCAGTTTGCGCCGATTTTTCCCTGTTGCCCCAGGCTTTGGTGCACGCGATCGGATTTTGCGCAGCGGCGCCGCATGCACGCGACGGAATTGGGGGGCGTGCCGAAACACAAACAGAGCGGATTTCTAAAACCGCCGCATTTAAAAAAAAAAATGTACGCGAAAATTGCACTTACTGCGCTAGGATGGCCCGGTGAATGTCACGGGCAATTCCAGCGGGCCTCGCTGACTTCAGCTCAGCAAGCGCCACCTGTGGACGGCGAGGAACTACCTTAGTGAATCGCCGGAAGTACCGATCCACCGCAGAGATTGCAATGATGGACCGGTAAGTAAATCTTCGCCCCAATATCCCTCGCTCCAGCACTGAGCTATTATGCGAGTTCATAGTGGTGGAAAACAACTATATACTGTCACATCATGGGTATTCCCATGCTTTCACTGCCAAAGCAGCGCTTATCAATTTCTAGAGCAGAAAACTTTACAGATACAGGACCTTCAAGATCTTGCCTGCATGCACAGTAAATGCTAATAATCAGGTCTGGTCTTTGCACCTTGCTGTTGCTTTATACTCCTGTATATCATAAGAATATTCCTGCCCTGTGCTTGCATTGCTTCAATTCTTTTAAAGGCATTATTTCAGATTTCCCCTGTTCCCATATATACTGACTCCTCTATACACCTGAAAAGGTAATTGCTGTTTTGTTGTGAAGTCTGTTCTATCTGAATGGCCCTATACTGTTGAATAGCACTCCGCTTAGATCTGGTCTCCCTGATGATGCGTCGGACGTATTGACCCTGCTAATATAGTGAAAGTCACATGTCCATCCCGGCCAATCACAGGCAGCCTAGGCTATTCATGGTTACTGATGAGCTTGCTCCCCAGCCATCAATAAAGCAAGTTTTTCTGAACATAACTCTGAGTTCCCTAACAGCAAGCGCTTTTTCGTTCTCCAGTTCTCCAGGGTCCTTAACCCGCCAAATTCGTCATGTTCTACGACATGATAAAAAATATATTGGGGATGTTTTAGTATGCATTAAAACCACTGAAACCCACATAGAAAGAGTGCTGCACAAGCCCTGAGAATTTGCATAATTCCTTGTTGAATTTCAGATATTGCAACTATTTTATTCCCCCCTCCGCTACGCCCCCCCCCCCCCTCCACATGGTTACAAGCAGCAGCACTTGCCATAGAATTAACCGGCTGCACTCTTCTGTTAATATATCAAGAGGCCGAAGACTGAGGAATACCGATAGGATCATCGTAATATCGCATCAACCAAAGTGCTAGAATCAGGCAAACACAAATTATCAGAACCAACAGATAAGAAAACTGACGGAGCCTCCAAGGGGAGGAGGCTCCAGGGAGGGACCGGAGGATGAGCTCCAGGTCAGTGGCTGAAAGAGGCTCCGAGGGAGAGGAGGAACTCCAGGGGAGAGGACCAGGAGGAGCTCCAGGGAAGAGCCCGGGGCTGAAGATGTGGAATATTCATCATGGTGTTCTGCGGACCATATAAGAGTCTGGCAGACAGCTCCATAGTCACTGCATCTCTCACAAAGGTGAGGAACCGAATCCAGCGATGGGGACACAGGTTGACAATTCCAGTCCTTATCATTATTTTTTTCCCATCATCTTATATTTTTCATCTCCACATCTATCTACTCTTCTTCTCCAACTTTCCTAAAATCTCCCCTTTAGTCTCTCCCCAGTACTTAGTCCTCTCTCCATGCTTAGTCCTCTCGTCATGCTTAGATCCTTCTCTTTATCAATAGTCCTCTCTTTATACTGATCTTCTCTAAATACTTGTCCTCTCTACATACTTCGTTTCTCTCTATAACTTTGTTCCTCTCTCCCTACTAGTCGTCTAGTCTGTCTACATCATGAGTCCTCTCTCCATGCTTAGTCGTCTCCCCATGCTTAGTCGTCTCCCCGTGCTTAGTCCACTCTCCATGCTTAGCCCTCTCTGCATACTTAGTCCTCCGTCCATACTTAGTCCTCTGTTCAAACTTACTAGCTCTGTCATACTTATCTTCTGTCCAATACTTGTCCTCTCTCATGCTTATCCTCACCCCACGATTTTCTCTCCATAATTGTCCCTCCCCATAATACTTAGTCCGCCACATACTTAGTCCTCTCTTTCATACTAGATCTTCTTCGAATAGACTTGTCCCTCTCTACATACTTAGTCCTCGTACCTCTACATCTTAGTGTCTCTCCATACTTATCCTCTCTCCATACTAGTCCTGTCTACAGATTAGTCCTCCTGTGATAATTAGTGCCTCTCTATCATACTTAGTCTCTCTGCATTACTTTAGTCCTCCCTTTGATAATTACTCCTCTCTCCATTCTTGTCCTCTCTCCATGCTTCAGTCGTCTCCCCGATGCTTAGGTCGTCTCCCGTGCTTAGAGTATCCCACTCTCCATGCTTAGCTCTCTCTCCATACTTATGCCCTCCTCTCCATACTATACCCTTCGCTGCCTACTTGTAGAGTCCTCTATCCATACTTAGTCCTCTGCTGTACTTAGTCCTCTAGTCCATCTAGTCCATCTTGTCCTCGGCCTGCTATCCTCGTCCAAACGTTAAACTACTCTCTGTCCACTTACTGAGTCTTCCTGTCCAATACTAGTCCTCTCTCGAGCTTAATCCTCAC
The DNA here is from genome assembly GCA_019512145.1 of Engystomops pustulosus. Lineage (NCBI taxonomy): Eukaryota > Metazoa > Chordata > Amphibia > Anura > Leptodactylidae > Engystomops > Engystomops pustulosus. The sequence goes on from WNYA01000383.1 coordinate 63,047, forward strand.
CCCTCGTTAGCTCCGTCCATAATTTGTCCTCTCCCCCCTAATTATCCTCTCAACATAGCTTAGCCTCTCCTCCATACTTCGCCTCTCTGCATGACTAGTCCCTCTGAACCATACATATTTTCTGACCATACTTAGTCCCTCTCTATACTTAGTCCTTTCTTTTCTCCACTTCGTAGTACGTTGTCCTTACTAGTCCTTCTTGTCCATTCTTAGTCTCTCCCATACGTAGGTCCTCTTTCCACTTTATTCCCATACTTTCCTACTGTCATCTCGTCCTAATCCTCTGCCCATAACTTAATTGCCTCTGTCCCATACTAGTATTCGGTCTCATACTTAGTCATATGTCAATACTTGGTCCTCTCTCCATCTTAGTCCTCTCTCTACGTAGTCCTCCTTCCATGCTTGGGGTCCTTTCTCCACTTTGCCTGCTCCTCTAACCTCATCTCCATGCTAAAAGGTCTCCCTCCCATGCTAAGTTCCTCTCTCTCCATACTTGGTCCTCTCCACAGTCGTTTCGTTCTCATACTTCTTCCTCTCCACATACTTATGGCCTCCGTACTATAATTAGTCCTCTCTTACAAGTTTATAGTCCTCTCTCATACGTAGTCCGCCCTAGATACATACGTCCCTCTCTCCATCTCAGTCCTCTCTGCATACTTAGTCCGCTCACTGCAGCCCTCCCGTCTATAGTCCTTCCCTGCTTTCCCTTCAATCCCTGGGCTTAAGGCCTCACCCGTCTTCGCCTCTCCCCCCCGTGCTTGCGCTCCTGGCTTAGTCCTCGGCATACTGTCCCTCTCGCATTCTTAGAGCACAATAACCTCTGCATACTCAGAGCCTCTGTCCATACTTAGTCCTCGTCCCATCGCATAGCCCTTGTCCTACGAGTCCTCCTGTCATACTTATACTCTGTCCTACAGTCTTCTGTCCCTACTTAGTTCGTTCCTCCTCGGCAGACGACTATACGAGTCCCCATCGCCTGAGCTCCCCTCCCAGTTGCTTAGTCCCCCGCTCCTCGCTGGGTCCTCTCTCCACATGCTGGTTCCTCTCTCCAGGCTTAATCCTCGTCTTCACTAATCCTTCACACGTTAGCCCTCTCGCCATACTTTGTCCTCTCCCACCTAAGTTAGTCCTCTCAACCATACATTAGTTCTCTCTCCCCCACCCTCCAGACTTTCCTCTTGCATAAGGCCGTGTCTGACCATCGGTTTAGTTCCTCTGACATACAAGGGTGCTTCTGCCCATACTTTAGTCCCTCCGTCTATACTGACTTAGATGCCCGTGGTTCGCTCATTCGTAGTCCGCTGTTTATACTTAGTCCTCTGTCCATACTTAGTCCTCTCTCCATACGTAGTCCTCTTTCCATCTTAGTCCTCTGTCCATACTTAATCCTCTGCCCATACTTAATTCTCTGTCCATACTTAGTCTACTGTTCATACTTAGTCATCTGTCATATACTTGGTCCTCTCTCCCACTGCTTATATCTCTCTCACCTATTTGTCCTTCTCCCATGCTTTTCCTCTCTCCTATTAACGTCCTCTCTCGGTGTCTTATTCCTCTCCTCATACCTAGTCGTCTCCCAAACTTCGTCCTGTCCCCCCCCCATACTAATCCTGCCACCATGCTTAGTCCTTCTCACCCGAACTTTGTCTTAAATCTCCATCTTAGTCCTCTCTCCAAACGTATCCTCTGCCCATACTAGTCCTCTCTGCAACATAGGTCCTCTATATCAATATGTGTATGCTCTGTCCATACTTAGTCCTCTGTCCATCTTAGTCCTATCTCCAGTACTAGTCCTCTCGCCATATAGTCCTCTGTCTTTACTTACCCTCTGCCTGCTCCATATTAGTCCTCTCTCCTATGAGTTCGTGTCCTCTAGATCCCCTCTATCCTCTCTCATACTTATCTGTCCGATACTTAGTCATCTTTCATGCTTAGTCCTCTCATCGATACATAGTCCTCTCCTCCATACTTAGTCTTTTGCCATACTGTAGTTCCTCTCCTATTTTTTGTCCTCTCTCGACCACTTAAGTTCCTCTCCATCTTATAAGTCCTCTTGCCCATACATGTCCTCTGTCTCTGGGATCCTATTCCTCTCATTCCCTCTATGTTTGTCCTGTCCATACTTAGCCTATTCCACACTTTGTCCTCGTCTCCATACATCGTCCTTCGGTCCATTTTTAGTATCCTCTGGTCCCAGGTTTTTAGGAGTCCTCTTTCCATACTTAATCCCTCTGCCAGATAAACTTTGTAATTATACTTTGTAAGTATGGACAGAGGACTAAGTATGGACAGAGGATTAAGTATGGACAAAGTATTAAGTATCGGCAGAGGATTAAGTATGGAAAGAGGACTAAAAATGGACAGAGGACTAAAAATGGACAGAGGACGATGTATGGAGAGAGGACAAAGTGTGGACATAGGACTAAGTATGGACAGAGGACAACATATGGAGAGAGGAATAGGTATCGGCAGAGGACTATGTATGGGCAGAGGACTAAGTATGGAGAGAGAACTAAGTGTCGAGAGAGGACAAAAAATAGGGAGAGGACTAAGTATTGGCAAAAGACTAAGTATGGAGAGAGGACTATGTATGAAGAGAGGACTAAGCATGGAAAGAGGACTAAGTATGGACAGAGTATTAAGTATGGACAGAGGACTAAGTATGGACAGAGGACTACATATGGAGAGAGGACTAAATATGGACAGAGGGCTAAGTAAAGACAGAGGACTACTTATGGCGAGAGGACTAAGTATGGAGATAGGACTAAGTATGGACAGAGGACTAAGTATGGACAGAGCACTACATATGGATAGAGGACTATGTATGCAGAGAGGACTAAGTATGGGCAGAGGACTACGTTTGGAGAGAGGACTAAGTATGGAGATAAGACAAAGTTCGGTGAGAGGACTAAGCATGGTGGCAGGAATTAGTATGGGGACAGGACGAAGTTTAGGGAGACGACTAGGTATGAGGAGAGGACTAAGCACGGAGAGAGGACTTAACATGGAGAGAGGACAAAGCATGGAGAAAGGACAAAGTATGGAGAGAGGACTAAGCATGGAGAGAGGACCAAGTATTGACAGATGACTAAGTATGAACAGTAGACTAAGTATGGACAGAGAATTAAGTATGGGCAGAGGATTAAGTATGGACAGAGGACTAAGTATGGAGTGAGGACTACAGGGAGAAAAGGACTAGTCAGGAGAGGACTAGTTAGGGCAGAAACTATTATGGTCATCGGACGAAGAATGGTCAACACTAATTATGCAAAGGACTAAGTAGGGAGGGATGTGAGAGAACTAATATGTTGAGATGGACTAATTATGGGAGAGGGACAAGTATGAGAAGGCTAAGTGTGGTGGTAAGGATTAGCTATGGAGAGGATTAAGCATGGAGAGAGGACAAAGCATGGAGAGGGGACTAAGCATGGAAGGGACTTCATTGGATGGACCTAAGCATGAGATTGAGGTCTATCGTGGATGAGCAAATAAGTATGGACGAAGACTATTATGTTGGACAGAGTACTTAAGGATACTTGGACAGAGACTAAGCTACTTAAGTATGGACAGAGCGCTATATGCAGAGATGGACTAAATGGACGGTAGATGACTAAGTATTGCAGAGAGGTCTAGACTGGAGAGAGGACTAAGTTGCTAGAGGACTAAGCCCGGGGAGCGACTAGCCAGGGAGAGGAGCTAAGCACAGGATAGGACAGCCCGTGAGAGGACTAGAGCACTGGAGAGGACTAATATAGCAGAGAGGACTAAGCAGGAGAGAGGACGATGTTCTAGGAGACTACTAATGTAATAGGACTAAATTTGTAGAGGGACCAGGATGTACGGAAGGACTAAGTTTGGAGAGGACAAAGTATGTGGATAGCAAGTATGGAGAGAGAATCAGTAGGAGAGAGGACTTTAGCATGGAGAGAGGACAAGAATGGAGAGAGGACTAATTATCAAGGGAGGACTAAGTATGCAGAGAGGACTAAGTATGTAGAGAGGACTAATTATCAAGGGAGGACTAATTATGTAGACAGGACTAAGTATGGAGAGAGGACTAAGTATGGAGAGACAACTAAGTATGTAGAGAGGACTAAGTATGTAGAGAGGACTAAGTATGCAGAGAGGACTAAGTATAAAGAGAGGACTAAGTATGTTGAGCGGACTAATTATGGGGAGAGGACAAATTATGGAGAGAGCTAATCGTGGGGTGAGGATTAAGCATAGAGAGAGGACTAAGTATTGACAGAAGACTAAGTATGGACAGAGTATTAAGTTTGGACAGAGGATTAAGTATGGACAGAGGACTAAGTATGGACAGAGGACTAAGTACAGACAGAGGACTAAGTATGGATAGAGGACTAAGTATGCAGAGAGGGCTAAGTATGGAGAGAGGGCTAAGTATGGAGAGAGAGCTAAGCATGGAGAGTGGACTAAGCACGGGGAGACGACTAAGCATGGGGAGACGACTAAGCATGGAGAGAGGACAAGAATGGAGAGAGGACTAATTATCAAGGGAGGACTAAGTATGCAGAGAGGACTAAGTATGTAGAGAGGACTAATTATCAAGGGAGGACTAATTATGTAGACAGGACTAAGTATGGAGAGAGGACTAAGTATGGAGAGACAACTAAGTATGTAGAGAGGACTAAGTATGTAGAGAGGACTAAGTATTTAGAGAAGACTTAGTATAAAGAGAGGACTAAGTATGTTGAGCGGACTAATTATGGGGAGAGGACAAATTATGGAGAGAGCTAATCGTGGGGTGAGGATTAATATGGACAGAGTATTAAGTTTGAACAGAGGACTAAGTATGGACGGAGGACTAAGTATGCAGAGAGGGCTAAGCATGGAGAGTGGACTAAGCACGGGGAGACGACTAAGCATGGGGAGACGACTAAGCATGGAGAGAGGACTAATTATGTAGACAGGACTAAGTATGGAGAGAGGACAAAGTATAGAGAGAACTAAGTATGTAGAGAGGACTAAGTATTTAGAGAAGACTCAGTATAAAGAGAGGACTAATTATAAAGAGAGGACTAAGCATGGAGAGAGGACTAAGCATGGAGAGAGGACTAAGTATGGGGAGAGGACTAAGGGGGAAGATTCTTAGGAAAAGTTGAGCAGAAGATGTAGATGTGGAAGATGAAAAATATAAGATGATGAAAATAATGATAAGGACTGGAATTGTCACCTGTGTCCTCCATCGCTGGATCTCGTGTTCCTTCACCTCTGTGAGAAGATTGCAGGTGACTCTGGAGACTTCTGTGCCAGACTCTTATATGGTCCAGAAACACCATATGAATATTCCCACATCTTCAGCCTCGCTGGAGTCCTCCTCCTCCCTGGAGTCCTCCTCCTCCCTGGAGTCCTCCTCCTCCCTGGAGTCCTCCTCCTCCCTGGAGCGCTCCGTCATGTTTTCTTATCTCTGTTTGTCTCTGATAATTTGATGTTTGCCCTGAATTTCTAGCACTTTGGTTCTGAGATATTACGATGATCCTATCGGTATTTCCCTCAGTCTTCGGCCTCTTGATATATATAACAGAAGACTGTGCAGCCGGTTAATTCTATGGCAGGTGCTGCCTGTCTGTAACCTGTGGAGGTAGCGGAGGGGGAAAATAGTTGCAATATCTGAACATTCACAAGGAATTGCAACTTTCTCAGGGCTTGTGCGCACTCTCTTCCCTATGTGGGGTTTTCAGTGGTTTTAATGCATACCTAAAACATCCCCAATTATATTTTTTATCATGTCGAGAACATACCGAATTTGGCGGGTTAAGGACCCTGAGAACTGGAGACCGAAAAGCGCTGCTGTTAGGGAACTAAGTTCATGTTCAGGAAAAACTGCTTTATTGATGGCTGGAGCAGCCATAGTAACCATAGGCATAGGCATGCCTGTGATTGGCCGGGCTGGACATGTGACTTCACTATATTAGCAGGGTCACACGTCCAGACGCCATCACAGGAGACAGATCTAAGCGGAGCTTGCTATTCAACATATAGGGCCATTCAGATAGAAAAGACTTCACAACAAACAGCAATTACCCTTTTCAGGTGTATAGAGGAGTCACTTATTATTGGGAACAGGTGGAAATCTGAAATAATTGCCCTTTAAAAGAATTGAAGCAATGCATCAGTGCAGGAATATTCTTACTGATTATACAGGATTATAAAGCAACACGTGCAAAGACCAGACCTGATTATTAGCATTTACTGTGTCATGCAGCAAGATCTTGAAGGTCCTGTATCTGTAAAGTTTTCTGCTCTAGAAAATTGATAAAGCAGCTGCTGTCAGTGAATAGCATGTGACACTACCATGATTGTAAAGTTACTAGTGTATTTCCACCACTAATGTAACCTCTCATCATGAGCTCCAGTGCTGGAATCGAGGATATTGGGGCAGATTTACTTACCCGGTCCATTTGCAATCTCTGCGGTGGATTCGGGTCTTCCGGCGATTCACTAAGGTAGTTCCTCCGCCGTCCACCAGGTGGCGCTGCTGAGCTGAAGTTCCCCGAGGCCCGCTGGAATGCCCTGCAATTCACCGGCCTATTCCTAGCGCAGGTAAGTGCAATTTTCGCGATACATTTTTTTTTTTTAAATGCGGCGGTTTTCAGAATCCGTCTGGTTTTTGTTCGGCCACGCCCCCCAATTTCCGTCGCGTGCATGCCGGCGCCGATGCGCCAAAATCCGATCGCGTGCACCAAAATCCTGGGGCAATACAGGGAAAATCGGCGCAAACTGGAAATATTCGGGTAACACGTCGGGAAAACGCGAATCGGGGCCTTAGTAAATGACCCCCATTATTTTATCTTCATTGTGAAGTCTGTACAATGAGCAATTTGCCTGTGTAGTGTGCAGAGGGCGGCAGATTCAGGAATCGAGTCTTCATGAATCTGGTGCCCCCTTCACTGCCCCGGCAGATTGCACCATGTTTCTGTCTTGTGGGACGCAGAGAAGCTGCAGCACAAAACTGGCGCAGACACTTTATAAATACAAAGTACAAGCAGTGTCACAGTCACAGTGCAAAGTGAGAGAGAAAACTGGCGCTAGGGCTTTAATAATTTCGGGCCTATCGGCGTTCCCAGGGACACAGATTGAGTTGACAGCTCATCATTGGGCCTCTCAAAGTCCCGGGGGCCTGGAGCCAACACCCCTTTACCCCCCTGGTAGCAACACCTATTTTTCTACTGCACTCTATGAAATAAATGCCGCGCTGTAGGCTCTTTGGGACGGTCTTTGTTTTCTGGATCCTTCAGCGCCGGCAATAGCAGACATAGCTAGAGGTTGACTTCTAAACCTTGGCCCCTTTTGCGTGGTCTGATGGCTGCCCAGGACTTTGGTATCACTGCCTTCCACCCATGTTGGATCACATAAAATGTATGTATCACATACAGCCGCTGGAAGTTGTGTTTCATCACAGGTCTCCACTGATGGTCCTCATCCTCAATGAAAAGTACTCGGGAATCGTGGAATTTCCGTTACTGGGGGAGGGGCAGATGGATGCGCCACATGACAAGCTAGAAGACCATCATACAGCATGACTGACTGCTCATGGTTTGTGGCTGAAACAACTTTACTACTTTGAAAGGAGATGAGTTGTAGGACCTCAAACTCAGGGTGAGTTTGGTGAAGAGGATCCCACGGAGGAAGTGTTGACCATTGCCTGCACTCTGGGTAGCCTATAGGGACCTGTCAGTACATGTTGCACACCCTGGTGCCTGCTTGGAACATGGAGGAGTCCAAGACGGAACATGTGCTCTCCCTGCAACGCCGGATCCATCACCAGCCGCAGCACCACGGCCTCATCCACATCCCGGTCCCTTAATTCCTGCTTTCATTATTTTTAAAGACCAGCAATACCAAACAATACTGTGACAACAGCTTTATGATATTGGTATTACTGGATGCTATTCACTGACAGCAGCACCTTTATGGTCATGTATTACTGGCTGCTATTCACTGACAGCAGCACCTTTATGGTCATGTATTACTGGATGTCCTAGATGCATGACAGCAGCACCTTTATGATCATGGTATTACTGGCTGCTATTCACTGACAGCAGCGCCTTTATGGTCATGTATTACTGGCTGCTATTCACTGACAGCAGCGCCTTTATGATCATGGTATTACTGGATGCTATTCACTGACAGCAGCACCTTTATGATCATGTATTACTGGCTGCTATTCACTGACAGCAGCACCTTTTGGTCATGATTACTGGCTGCTATTCACTGACAGCACACCTTTATGGTCATTTTTACCTGGCTGCTATTCACTGACAGGAGCGCCTTTATGATCATGTATTACTGGATGCTATTCACTGACAGCAGCACCTTTATGGTCATGTATTACTGGCTGCTATTCACTGACAGCACACCTTTATGGTCATGTATTACTGGATGCTATTCACTGACAGCAGCACCTTTATGATCATGTAATTACTGGATGCTATTCACTGACAGCAGCACCTTTATGATCATGTATTACTGGATGCTATTCACTGACAGCAGCACCTTTATGATCATGTATTACTGGCTGCTATTCACTGACAGCAGCGCCTTTTTGATCATGGTATTACTGGCTGCTATTCACTGACAGCAGCGCCTTTATGGTCATGTATTACTGGGTGCTATTCACTGACAGCAGCACCTTTATGGTCATGTATTACTGGCTGCTATTCACTGACAGCAGCACCTTTATGGTCATGTATTACTGGCTGCTATTGACTGACAGCAGCGCCTTATGGTCATGTATTACTGGATGCTATTCACTGACAGCAGCACCTTTATGGTCATGTATTATTGGATGCTATTCACTGACAGCAGCGCCTTATGATCATGTATTACTGGCTGCTATTCACTGACAGCAGCACCTTTATGGTCATGTATTACTGGCTGCTATTGACTGACAGCAGCGCCTTTATGATCATGTATTACTGGCTGCTATTCACTGACAGCAGCACCTTTATGGTCATGTATTACTGGATGCTATTCACTGACAGCAGCACCTTTATGGTCATGGTATTACTGGCTGCTATTCACTGACAGCAGCGCCTTTATGGTCATGTATTACTGGATGCTATTCACTGACAGCAGCGCCTTATGATCATGTATTACTGGCTGCTATTCACTGACAGCAGCACCTTTATGGTCATGTATTACTGGCTGCTATTCACTGACAGCAGCGCCTTTATGATCATGGTATTACTGGCTGCTATTCACTGACAGCAGCGCCTTTATGATCATTATTCACTGGCTCTATTCACTGACAGCAAGCGCCTTTATGATCAGGTATACGGCGGCTGCTATTCACTGACAGCAGCGCCTTATGAATCATGTATTACTGGCTGCTATTCCCTGAACAGCAGCACTTTATGATCATGTATTACTGGATGCTATTTCACTGACAGGAGCGCCTTATATGGTGATGTATTACTGGCTGCGTTTTCACTGACAGCAGCCCTTTATGATCAGGTAGTACTGGCTGCTATTCACTGACAGCACACTTTAGGTCATTATTACTGGATCTATTCACTGACAGGAGCACCTTTATGTCATGTATTACTGGATGCTATTCACTGACAGCAGCAACCTTTATATCATGATATTACTGGCTGCGCTATTCACTGAAGCAGCACCTTTATGGTCATGTATTACTGGATGCATTCACTGACAGCAGCACCTTTATGGTCATGTATTACTGGCTGCCATTCACTGACAGCAGCACCTTGTATGATCATGTTTACTGGATGCTATTCACTGACAGCAGCGCCTTTATGTCATGTATTACTGGCTGCTATTCACTGACAAGCTCCTTTTTGCATCTGGTATTACTCGGGCTATTTCACTGACAGCAGCACTTATGGTCATGTATTACTGGATGCTATTCACTGACAGCAGCACCTTTATGGTCATGATTACTGGATCATTCACTGACAGCAGCGCCTTTTGAATAATGTATTACTGGCTGCTATTCACTGACAAGCAGCACCTTTATGATCACTGTAATTACTGGATGCTATTCAACTGACAGGAGCGCCTTTATGATCATTATTACTACTGGCTTCTATTCCCGACATAGCAGCACCTTATGGTCATGTATTTACTGGCTGCTATTCCACTGACAGCAGCACACCTTTATGGTCATGTATTACTGGCTGCTATTCACTGAACAAGCGCACCTTTATGTCATGTATTACTGGCTGCTATTCACTGACAGGAGCAGCCTTTATGGTCATTGTATTATGGCTGCTATTCACTGCAGCAGCACCTTTATGGCATGTATTACTGGCTGTATTCACTGACAGCAAGCGCTTACTGATCGATGTAATTACTGGATGCTCTATCACTGACAGCGCACCTTTATGATATGTATTACGGCTGCTATTCACTGACCAGCAGCACCTTTATGTCATGTATTAATTGGCTGCTATTCACTGAGCCGCCTTATTATCATGGTATACTGCTGCTATTCCTGACGCAGCACCTTTATGATCATGTATTACTGGCTGCTATTTCACTGACAGCAGCACCTTTAATGGTCATGTATTACTGGATGCTATTCACTGACAGCAGCACCCTTTATGGTCATGTATTACCGGCTGCTATTCACGACAGCATCGCCTTTATGATCATGTATTACTGGCTGCTATTCACTGACACAGCACCTTTTGGTCATGTATTACGGATGCTATTCACGGACGCAGCACCTTTATGGTCATGTAAACTGGCTGCTTTCACTGACCAGCACCTTTATATCAGTTTACTGGGATGCTATTCACTGACAGCAGCGCCTTTATGTCATGTATTCCTGGCTGCTATTCACGACAGCAGCGCCTTTTTGTATCATGGTATTCTGGCTGCTATTCACTGACAGCAGCACCTTTATGGGTCATGTATACTGGATGCTATTCACTGACACAGCACCCTTTATGGTCATGTATTACTGGATGCTATTCACTGACAGCAGCACCTTTATGGTCATGTATTAACTGGATGCTATTCACTGACAGCAGCGCCTTTATGATCATGTATTACTGGATGCTATTCACTGACAGCAGCGCCTTTATGATCATGGTATTACTGGCTGCTATTCACTGACAGCAGCACCTTTATGGTCATGTATTACTGGCTGCTATTCACTGACAGCAGCACCTTTTTGGTCATGTATTACTGGATGCTATTCACTGACAGCAGCGCCTTTATGATAATGTATTACTGGCTGCTATTCACTGACAGCAGCACCTTTATGATCATGTATTACTGGATGCTATTCACTGACAGGAGCACCTTTATGATCATGTATTACTGTATGCTATTCACTGACAGCAGCACCTTTATGGTCATGTATTACTGGCTGCATATTCCTGACAGCAGCACCTTTATGGTCATGTATTACTGATGCTATTCACTGACAGCAGCACCTTTATGTCATGTATTACTGGCTGCTATTCACTGAAACAGCACCTTTATGGCCTGTATTACTGGCTTCTATTCACTGACAGCATCAACCTTATAGACATTATTACTGGATGCTATTCACTGACAGCAGCGCCTTTATGATCATGTATTACTGGCTGCTATTCACTGACAGCAACGCACCTTTTATGGTCATGTATTACTGGTGCTATTCCCTGACAGCCACCTTTATGGTCATGTATTCCTGGCTCTATTCACTGCAGCAGCACCTTTATGGTCTTATACTGCTGCCTATTCACTGACAGCAGCAACCTTTTATCATGTATTTACTGGATCTATTCACTGAACAGGAGCGCCTTTATGATCATGTATTACTGGCTGCTATTCACTGACAGCAGCCACCTTATGGTCATGTATTACTGGCTGCTATCACTGACAGCACACCTTTGAGTCATGTATTACTGGCTGCTATTCACTGACAGGAGCGCCTTTATGGTCATGTATTACTGGGCTGCTATTCACTGACAGCAGCACCTTTAATGGTCATGTATTACTGGCTGCTATTCAACTGACAGGGTGCACCTTTATGGTCATGTAGTACTGGCTGCTATTCACTGACCGCAGCGCCTTTTGATCATTTTTACTGGATGCTATTCACAGCACGCACACCTTTATGATATGTTATACTGGCTGCTATTCCCTGACAGCAGCACCTTTATGGTCTATTATATTGGCTGCTATTCACTGACAGCAGCGCCTTTATGATCATGGTATTACTGCTGCTCTTTCACTGACACGCACCTTTGATGATCATGTATTACTGGCTGCTATTCACTGCAGCAGCAACCTTTATGGTCATGTATTACGATGCTATTCACTGACAAGCAGCACCTTTATGGTCATGTATTACTGGCTGCTATCTGACAGCAGCGCCTTTATGATCATTATTACTGGCTGCTATTCACTGACAAGCACACCTTATGGTCATGTATTAACTGATGCTATCACTGACAGCAGCACCTTTATGGTCATGTATTACTGGCTGCTATTCACTGACAGCAGCACCTTTATGATCATGTATTACTGGATGCTATTCACTGACAGCAGCGCCTTTATGGTCATGTATTACTGGCTGCTATTCACTGACAGCAGCGCCTTTTTGATCATGGTATTACTGGCTGCTATTCACTGACAGCAGCACCTTTATGGTCATGTATTACTGGATGCTATTCACTGACAGCAGCACCTTTATGGTCATGTATTGATGATGCTATTCACTGACAGTCAGCACCTTTATGGTCATGATTATGATGCTATTCACTGACAGCAGCGCCTTTATGATCATGTATTACTGGATGCTATTCACTGAACAGCGCCTTTATGATCATGGTATTACTGGCTGATTCACTGACATCAGCCCTTTATGGTCATGTATTACGGCTGCTATTCACTGACAGCAGCACCTTTTATGGTCCAGTATTACTGGCTGCTATTCACTGACAGCAGCGCCTTTATGATAATGTATTACTGCTGCTATTCACTGACACAGCACCTTATGATCATGTATTACGGATGCTATTCCTGCACGGAGCACCTTTATGATCATGTATTCTGTATGCTATTCACTGACAGCAGCACCTTTATGGTCATGGTATTACTGAGCTGCTATTCACTGACAGCAGCACCTTTATGGTCATGTAATTACTGGATGCTATCACTGACAAGCAGCACCTTTATGGTCATGTATTACTGGCTGCTATTCACTGACAGCAGCACCTTTAGGTCATGTATTACTGGATGCTATTCACTGACAGGAGCACCTTTATGATCATGTATTACTGGATGCTATTCACTGACAGCAGCACCTTTATGATCATGGTATTACTGGCTGCTATTCACTGACAGCAGCACCTTTATGATCATGGTATTACTGGATGCTATTCACTGACAGCAGCACCTTTATGATCATGGTATTACTGGATGCTATTCACTGACAGCAGCGCCTTTATGATCATGTATTACTGGCTGCTATTCTTTGACAGCAGCGCCTTTATGATCATGGTATTACTTGCTGCTATTCACTGACAGCAGCACCTTTATGATCATGGTATTACTAGTACTATTCACTGACAGCAGCACCTTTATGATCATGTATTACTGGCTGCTATTCACTGACAGCAGCGCATTTATGATCATGGTATTACTGGCTGCTATTCACTGACAGCAGCGCCTTTATGATCATGTATTACTGATGCTATTCACTGACAGCAGCACCTTTATGGTCATGTATACTGTGCTATTCACTGACAGCAGCACCTTTATGGTCATGTATTACTGGATGCTATTCACTGACGGCAGCACCTTTATGATCATGTATTACTGGATGCTATTCACTGACAGCAGCGCCTTTATGATCAGTGTATTACTGGATGCTATGCACTGACAGCAGCACCTTTATGATCATGGTATTACTGGATGCTATTCACTGACAGCAGCGCCTTTATGATCATGGTATTACTGGATGCTATTCACTGACAGCAGCACCTTTATGATCATGTATTACTGGCTGCTATTCACTGACAGCAGCGCCTTTATGATCATGGTATTACTGGCTGCTATTCACTGACAGCAGCACCTTTATGGTCATGTATTACTGGATGCTATTCACTGACAGCAGCCCTTTATGGTATCAGTATCTCTGGATGCTATTCACTGACACTCACCTTTATGATCATGTATTACTGGCCTGCTATTCACTGACGCAGCCCTTTATGATCATGTATTACTGGCTGCTATTCAACTGACAGCGGCACCTTTATGATCATGGGTATTACTGGCGGCTATTCACTGACAGCAGCACCCTTTATGATCATGTATGATCTGGCTGTCTTTCACTTGACAGCAGCGCCTTATGATCATGTATTACTGGCTGCTATGTCACTGACAGCCGCCTTTATGATCATGGTATTACTGCTGCTATTCACTGACGCAGCGCCTTTATGATCATTAATTACTGCTGCAATTCACTGACAGCACACCTTTATGGTCATGTATTACTGGCTGCTATTCCACTGACAGCAGCACCTTTATTGGTCATGTATTACTGGCTGCTATTCACTGACAGCAGCACCTTTATGGTCATGTAGTTACTGATGCTACATTCACTGACAGCAGCTGCCTTTATGGTCATGTATTCTGGCTCTATTCACTGACAGCAGCACCTTTATGTCAGCTGCTATTCACTGACAGCAGCGCCTTTTATGTATTATCTGGCTGCTATTCACTGACGCAGCACCTTTAACTGGTCATGTAATTACTGGATGCTATTCCGCACACAGCACCTTTATGATCATGTATTACTGGCTGCATTCACTGACAAGCAGCGCCTTTACTGGTCATGTTATGACTGCTCTATTCACTGACAGCAGCACCTTTATGGTCATGTTTACTGCGCTATTCACTGACAGCAGCGCCTTTATTATGACATGTATTACTGGATGCTATGCCACTACGCAGCCCTTAATCTGTATTCTGCTGCTATCACTGACCAGCACCTTTATGTCATGTATTATCTGGATGCTAATTCACTGACAGCCAGCACCTTTATGGTCATGTATAACTGGATGCTAATTCACTGACAGCAGTGCCTTTATGGTCATGGTATTACTGGATGCTATTCACTGACAGCAGCACCTTTATGATCATGTATTACTGGCTGCTATTCACTGACAGCAGCACCTTTATGGTCATGTATTACTGGATGCTATTCACTGACAGCAGCACCTTTGGTCATGTATACTGGCTGCTATGTCACTGACAGCAGCGCCTTTAATGATCATGTATTACTGATGCTATTCACTGACAGCAGACCTATGATCATGGTATACTGGCTGCTATTCACTGACAGCAGCGCCTTATGGCATGTATTACTGGATGCTATCACTGACAGCAGCAACCTTAATGATCATGGTATTACTGGCTGCTATTCACTGACAGCACAACCTTTATGGTCATGGTATTACTGGCTGCTATTCACGTGACAGCACAAACTTTATGGTCATGTTTACTGGATGCTATCACTGACGCGCACCTTTATGGTCATGTATAACTGGATGCTATTCACTGACAGCAGTGCCTTTATGGTCATGGTATTACGGATGCCTATTTCACTGCAGCGCAGCACTTATGGATCATGTATTACTGGCTGCTATTCACTGACAGCAGCACCTTTATGGTCATGTATTACTGGATGCTATTCACTGACAGCAAGCACCTTTATGGTCATGTATTACTGGCTGCTATTCACTGACAGCAGCGCCTTTATGATCATGTATTACTGGATGCTATTCACTGACAGCAGCACCTTAATGATCATGGTATTACTGGCTGCTATTCAATGACAGCAGCGCCTTTATGGTCATGTATTACTGGATGCTATTCACTGACAAGCCAGCACCTTATGGTCATGTATTACTGTGCTATTCAACTGACAGCAGCGCCTTTATGATAATGTATTACTGCGCTATTCACTGACAGCAGACCTTTATTATCATTATTACGGATGCTTTCACTGACAGAGACCTTTATTCATGTATTATGGTGCTATTGATCACTGACAGCAGCCCTTATGGTCATGTTACTGGCGTGCTATTCACTGACAGCAGCCACCTTTATGGTCATGTTTACTGGATGCTATTCACTGACAGCAGCACCTTTATGTCACTGTATTCTGGCGCTATCTCACTGACAGCAGCACCTTTATGATCATGGTATTACTGGATGCTATTCACTGACAGCAGCACCTTTATGATCATGTATTACTGGCTGCTATTCACTGACAGCAGCACCTTTATGGTCATGTATTACTGGCTGCTATTCACTGACAGCAGCGCCTTTATGATCATGGTATTACTGGATATGTTGTCCTCTGAGTGCTTGTCCCAGATGTTGACATTTCCCATGGATGTCTCCTGCCGTTATGATGACTATACCTGGATGTTTGTCCCTGTCATGGGATTCTCATTACACCCTTCATTTTCGCGTGACGTTGGCTCGTTGTGTTCGGCAGCGGTATTTCATTTCACTCTATTATTTTTTTGTGTGTGTTGGTTTATGAATAGACTGACCGTCTTTTTATTACGCAGAGCAGTCAAGTGACTAAAATTCATAACTTTTAATGAATTGGAGATACTCCTCCGAGCACCGAGCCGGTCTGAGTATGCTAATACTCCACCGAGCAGTATACTCACTCATCCCTATTCGGGAGTAAAAGCCCCTACACTCTCCCTATCATCCCGGAGTTGTCTCCCGCCCTTACAAGGGGCAGTAGCCGATTCAGACTTTTGGGGTGCGCCTATGAAAATTAACACAAATACCACATGACATCGCATCCCCTCCACCCTGACGGGGCGTTTCTTCAGCGACATGGGATTCATCACCCAGAGGGTCTATACAAAGAACAAAAATCGGGGAACTGCGTACTATTAACAGTTAGTATAGCGAGTGGCAGTGCCCCTGTTATGGTGTGCACTAGGGTATCAAATGTCTTGCATAGTGACTAATATAATAGTGATTTCATCCAGAATTGAGGCGGAGCAACGAAGAAGGGAATCCATCTCAGCGTCTCCGGCCTTTCGTCATGCTCAGTTAACTGGGGCGCACGAGACAGCTTCATTATCCGGCCCGAGCTGCTTCTTTCTAGATACCTCCAGACGGCAGCGCTCCCACCAGGTACCCTGTACTCATGCAGTCCAGCAGCCCACGGCAAGTGTACCGTCTTACATGCACTGCAGCAGCCCACCAGTACCTGGCCGTTCTGTACAGGCATCCAGTCAGCACGCATGTAATCGCGTTACCTTGCGAGGATCCCCTTCTGTACAGCACCATGCATCCCACCGGAGTTGAGTCCCTGAGTCTGGTGACAGGCACCCAGGCATCCGCAGACACCATTATGATCCTTCTGTACAGCAGCAGTCAACCGTCCCACCAGTAGCGGCACATCTGTAGCAGGCACGGCAGCAGCACCACCAGGTAGCCAATCTTACATGCAAGCAGCCCACCATGTAGCAAAACAACAAAAAAAACAGTCTGGCTATGCCACCAGCAGCCTGCGCCCAGGTAGCCCTCTGTACAGACTGCGCGCATCCTCACTACATGTACCTCTGTCTCAGGCACCAGCAGGCCCACCAGTTATTGCCGGAAGAAGCGGGCTACTGTACATGCAGCCAGCAGCCTACCAGTAGCGCTTCGGTCAGACGCGCGAGCATCCCACCGGTACCTCTGTATCAGACCTCAGCATGCTTTCACGCAGGTCCCCTCTTACAAAGCACCATTCAGCCCACTCAGGTACTCACCCTATTCTGTACAGGCCAGCGCATGCAGGCAGCAGCCCCCAGGACGCCGACTGTACAGCTCACCATCTAGGTCCGGGCACGCAGATGTTAACGTCTGTACAGACCCTACAGCCCCCAGGGTACGTTCTGTACAGGCACCAGCGCCCACCAGGTATCCTCTGCAACAGACAGAAGGCGAGCGCCAAAGCCCACCTGTAGCCCACGCAGATTCTGTAGCTACGGCATGGACGCAAGGCAGCCCACGGTAGCCTCTGGTCATGCCGCACATTTGTCGGCCCTCACTTCATGTTACATCTCTAGTAGCTGATCCAATACCAGCAACCGGCACTTCAGGTACGCTCTGTAGCAGGGCCCAGCAAGCCAAGCCAAAGCCCACAAGTTACCGATCATGTTACATGTGGCAAACCGAGAGCCCACTCAGGTATTCGCGTCGCCATCTGTACAGGCAGTGCGCCATGATACAGAATGCCCCACCCAGGTAACCAAGTCTTAGTCAATGCACCATCAAGCCCACCAGTATCCTCTGTAGCATGTCTCACCCAGCATGGCCCAGCCAGTACCTCTTTACTGCACTCAGCAGCCACCATGTACCTTTTCTCTGTAACGAGCCACGTCTTAGCCGCCCACTCCGTACAGCTTTTATCAGTCACCACAGCTCCCCCAGGTAGCCATCTGTAGCGGTCACCATCGGAGCCCCCCAAGGCATGTAGCCACATCTGTACATTATCCCAGCAGCATCACCATGTACCTACTGTACGAGCAGTACGCAGTTTCAGGCCGCCTGTCAGACGCAGGGTACCAATTCTGTGTACAGACCCATTCAGCGCGCCACCATTTACCTTGCCTGTACAGATCCAGTCTAGACTCACGCAGGTAGCTGCTTTATCAGGGTCACCAGCTTAATCCACACCATGTACTGTGCATCTGTAGCATTACCCAAGCCAGCAGCCCACCAGGGGTACCATCTTGTACAGACCAGCAGCTCACCAGGTACTTAATTCTGTATCCGGCACGCAGTCTAGCCCACCAGGTTACTCAATTGCTTACAAAGACCACTCCAGCTAGACCCACCCGCGACAGGTACCTCTGTACAGGCACCGGACAGCCCACCTGGTACACTCTGTTCAAGGACAACCAGCAGCAGCCGCACCAGGTCCATCTGTAAGACCCCAGCATCGTCACCAGGTACCTCTGTACAGACCCCATCACCGCACCATGTGCCCGTTTTAGCATGGGTCACGCAGGGCAGCCACAAGTTAGCCCTCTTTACATGGCAACCAGCATGCCCACCAGGTACCACCTCTTTACAGACGGCGGCAGCAGGGCCCACCATGGTAAGCTCTCTGGTAGACAGACCCAGCAGCCCCCAGGTAGTCCGTCTGAACAGGACCAGCGCGCCTCACCAGGTACCTCTGTATTCAGGCAGTCTCCATTCAGCCTCCCACGCATGTATCCTCTGTAGCATGCATCCTAGCAGCCCACCAGGTAGCTCTGTAGCAGACCATCAGCTCACCAGGTCGGGGAGCTCTGTAAGGCAGTCCCGCACCCCACCAGTGCCCGATCTGTAGCAAGCAGACCATGCAATATCCGCTACCATGTACCCTCTGTACAGCACCATCATCGCACAGGTACCTCTGTACTAGACATAACAACGCAAAGCAAATAGGCGAGGGGCTGAGGACTGTAGGTGGGTGTTTCACGGCCTATCTCTTCTGGTAGGCTGGGCTGTGGCTTTACCCGCTTTATCCCGCCCTCCCTGTAGTGATGTCACGAGCGGTGTTGGGGGTGCGGGTAATGACTCGCAGCCTACGGTGGTTTTATAAAGTTCGAGAGCAACGTGGGGGGGCCTCTTGGCTCTTCTGCCCCCCTCTCGGACGCTAATAGCGAGAAGTCACCCTCCACCCTCCCTCTGAAGTAAATTCTTTTCAGCTCTTCTTTCTCATCCTTGTTCTTGGTTCTCTGGCCGTTTGCCTTCTGTTTTTCCTAGCAGACGTCACAGCGAAGGCGGCAAGTTACAGCAGGCTCTCTAAGGTGCGCTGGAAATCCCACATGCCGTGTCAGGGTAAGCAGTGCCGTCCATTTCGTGCGAAGTTGGTTCTCGAGGGATTTTTAAGATGCCAATCGGGCCTAGCGAATGGTAATGTTCCCTTTCTGACCAACGTCTTTCCTCGCTCTTCTCTTCCGTTGGTTCCTCCACCGCCTGTGGCCTTCTCCCACCTTGACCCCCCCCTTTCGTTTCTCCTCTGTTTATGGTGGTTAGTCTAGGTAGGCAAGAACGGTCAGTACGACAGACGGAGGATGGATGGTTAGTCCAGGTAAGCAAACGGGCAGGTTACCAGACGATGGATGGTTAGTCTAGTACTAAAAAAAAGCCAAAACCGGTCAATACCGAAGGGTTGGGTGTTAGTCAGGTTACCGCAACGGTCCAGTACCCAGACGGATGGATGATTTCTCAAAGTACCAGCGTCTAAGTTACGCAGACGGTTGGATGGTTGACAGAGGTACGAAGGGTCAAAGTACAATTTAGGTTGGGTTTGTAATGTACGCCTAGCAGTCCCAGCAGCCCTACCAGGTACATTCTGTACATACGCCCACGCCTAGCCGCACCAGTTGATCCGTCTGTACAGACCCCGCACGCCACCATGTAGCCCGGTCTGTACAGACCACAGCATCCCACCCAGGTACCACCTCTGTATCGAACACAGTCAGCATGCCCCCCATGTTAGCCTCGTACAGACCTCAGCAGCCCGATCCATTTACCTTCTGTACAGACCAAACCAGGCAGGCCCACCGGTACCTCTGATCGGACGACTCGCGAGGGGCAGGCTCACCAGGTACCCTCCTGTACTAGACGCAGCTCAATCCACCTGTACTCTCTGTAGGCAGACGGCCTCTAGCCCACCAGTCCCTCAGGGGGGTGTCAGGCACCAGCATGCCACCAGGTAGCCCTGTACAGATCGCGCAGCAGCCGCACGGCAGTACCCTTTCTGTATCAGACCCATCAGACGGTTCACCTACCAGGGTACCTCTGTACAGGCACTCACACTCACCATGTATCCTGCTGTATTGCGATACCCCAATCACTATCTCACTGCAGTCGGCCATATCTGTCCCCTTGCCACCGGAGCATCCACCAGTACATCTCTGTAATCACAACCCAGCAAGGCCGGCATCGTTCGCCTCTTTAACAGACCGCCCACAGCCGCCTCACCAGGTATTGCGCTGGTTGTCTGTAAACATAGACACCATCAGCGTATCACCATTTTACTCCATGTTCATTTAACACCTTACACCTGCAGTCCACTTCGCAAAAAGTTTATCCCAGAGATGCTTATACATGCCGTTAATACGTTACACATTTGCGCTTCCGTCCGCCATTTAAGCCTTGGTTCTTATACCTGACCCTGCAAAGAACCATGGACATCACCAATTCCCCCTCTTTACCACAACAACACCGCGACAGAAGGCAGCTACCTCCTGCAGCCCCTCGGGAGCGCCCTTATATCGCTCGGAGGGCGCGAAAAAGGTAAGGAAAAGGAGAATAAACAAAATGCAATTTACTTACCTACGCCTTTCCGCCACACCTGCCTACATAAATTCCCCAGCAAAGTACAAAGTAGTCATAATCTGTTAGGCTCACTCCGACTTAAACGCCTCCTCTAGTGACGAGCTCCGGCCGCCAGGGTAGAGACCAACCATACTGTCCGTCACGCAATCATCTTCAACCATTGTTACCCGGTCTTTACATATTCTAACACCATCTATCCCTAACCATTTAAGGGCAGACACTCTATGGAACGGCCCAGTCAACAGCTGCAGAGGAGCGGAAAAAGCCAATAGCCGAGACGAAAGGGGAAGCGGAACTCTATATACTGCCAACTCTCAACGGAGCACCACGACCATAGACCAAAGACAAAGCAAAACTACGCGCCTGCCTCCCCACAGATAAAAACTATCGTCGCCTAGAGCACGTGACTAGAGGGAAGAGTTCTTTCCGGGTTCCCTAGCAGCTAGTGCACTTCAAGGAGCACCCATCCTGCACAGCTTTCCGGCGGAGAAGATGTACTATTCACCTTAGCGCCGGAACAAACCCCCCAATACACTTCCCACGGCAAACTGCCTGCCGGATGCCGTCAGACACGGAAGAGTATTGCTGCCGCCAGGATGGACCGAAAGGCAAAAATAGAAGAGGGGGGGAAGAAATACTTTAGCCCGTGTTCCCTCGAACCGAAGCCTTTTCCTACTCGACAGAG
Organism: Engystomops pustulosus; assembly: GCA_019512145.1. Classification (NCBI taxonomy): domain Eukaryota; kingdom Metazoa; phylum Chordata; class Amphibia; order Anura; family Leptodactylidae; genus Engystomops; species Engystomops pustulosus. Next base: position 85,074 of record WNYA01000383.1, read on the forward strand.
GTCACGCCGCGTTTGCTCTTCTTTACTGGTCATGTTGAACAACGCATTTATGGCCCGTCCTCCTAGCCATCTCGCTGCCAAAAAGCGAAGCAATCGGCACAAGGTTTGGCTCACTCCAGGGAGGCCCGAAGCCGAGATGAGGAGCCACAATGTAGAGGGAAAGATACGATCGAGGATGACGATCTCCAGAGAACTGCTGTACAGGCACCATTTTCAGCTACTCAGGTACCTCTGGTATAAAGGCAGTACCAAGCCAGCAGCCGTCCCAGGTACTGTCAGCAATGTCTTACAGCCGACCTATCACCCACCAGGTACCTTCGTACAGCGCGACGCAGGACCGCTCCAGGTACCGTCTGTACAGCTCCACAAGCAACTCCACAGTACCTCTGTACAGGCAACCGGGAGCAGGTCCCACCTAGGTACCTCTGTACAGGCAACCGAGCAGCGTCCTCCAGGTTAACTACTCTGTACAGCACCACAGGGACCGCATCCAGTTACCTTTCGAGGTTCTGACAGCCACCAGCATCTCACAATGTAGACCCCTCTGTACACAGGCGACCCAGCTAGCCCTACAGGTACCGGCTACTTCATCCTTGGTTACCACAACCAAGCAGCCCCTCCAAAGTCACCATCAATCTTTACAATGAAGCGTGAGTGGCACCATCATGATGCCCACCATTTCCCTGGGCGGTCGTTTACAGACACAAAACCAGCAGTCCCACGGGTCATTTACCACCCTCTTTAGCATAAACGCATCCAGCTCCCTACCATGTAGGCCTCTGTACAGGCCAATCGGAGCAGCTCACCATGTAGTCTATTTCGAGGTTCTGTAAGACACACACAGCCCACGCAGGTACACGTCTGTACAGGACACGCACAACGCCACCAGTACCATCTTATCAGCTGCACCGAGCATCAGGTCCCAGCTCAGGTCCTCTGTACGAGCACCCAGCACCCACGCATTACCCCCTGTAGCAGACCGTAACCAGTTCGATTGTAGCACCACCGGTACCGCCCATACCTCTTACCATTACCCCAGCATGGCCGCGACCGAGGTACCTCTGTACAGGCACGCAGCATCCCTACCATGTACCTTTTACAGGCAACGCAAGTCAGCCACCGGGTTACCCCTCTGTCGCACCACCAGCATGGCCCTACCATCGTACGCTCTGTACATACCCTCAGAGGCCAAGGACCATCTATCCTGCAGGCCAGGTACCTCTGTACAGAGCAACCAGCAGCCTTCACCAGGTACCTCTGTACCTCCACGCAGCACCACCAGGTACCTTGTACACCACCTAGCAGCAGCCGTATCTAGACCCATAGCACAGGTCACCTTGTTACAGACACAGAGCCCACCAGGTTGTACCCCTCTGTACAGCCGACACAGCAGCCCACCAGGTACCCTGTCAGTACCCGCAGCCATACGCCATGGACTTGTAGCACACCAACACAGGACCTCTGTACACACGTAGCCACAGTCGTCGATCAGGACCGAGCTCACCAGTACCTTCAGACCAGATAGCGCAACTCAGCATCAGCAGGTATGGTAAGATGCAAATCTATGTGTCTGTAAGAAATGAAGAGACTTTGTATCCGAGGATTTGGTGTGCACATTGTGTGATCCCGGTGATACTGGGACCATCCGGAGGCACTGGATGATTTTACTGTTATTTGATGTTATTAGATTTGGTTTTAATGCATATCCAATAAAAGTTATGATTTTGTAGTGGTCTACCGTGAGTGGCTGGTATTAGTTGATATTCGCGGTGAAGCGCGCCTTGGCCCCAGAACTGTGTAAACGGCCGCCTCCTTGTGTCTATATATTTATTTTGGCTAAACTATACATACAACCAGACACAAATTAAGATAAAACCCTGAAACACAACATGTGAAGTAACGCTTCCGCCCGGGGGTCACCGTGTTATCTTCATCTCTCTACCATCTGTGTCTCTATTGTGTTCCATTTCGTTTTTCTTTCCTGTTACTTTTCCTCCAAATTTCGTCGCTCGAGCCAATCAGTTTACCTTTGATCTTATCTGTTACTCATAAACTCGAGGCTCAGAATACGTTCATTTCTGTATTGTTAGTCCATATATTTTATATATAGCTTACTATCACTGTTGCCCTAAGGAAGCCTGTCAGCAGGCAAAGCGTGCTTATACAAACCAGTAAAGTGCGTTCTAATGCGCTTAGTTTGGTTTCTCCTCCCAGGTCGTGGGCGAGAGGACGTGTGCGGCTGCGCATGCCGCGTATTTGAGCAACTCGCGGAGGTACGAGTCGGATGGGGAGGGTTACTGCCCAGCCAATTACTACCGAGCCCCCCACCACCCTGACTGGTTGTTCTCATGCTCGAATATAACTATAGTTTTCAGGATAAAGGTCGCGTTGGAGCATTGATAAACACATGTGCATGTAACGCACACTTCTGGTTTATAGACGGTTTGCCTGCTGCTACAGGTTCCCTTTGAATTTAAATGTAAAAGTTCCACTAGAAGTGAAGATTATAATGAAGTAACGGCCTTTGTCGTATAACGAGGAGCAAAGTCTCCGGACCCTCCGTTCTGACCACCGTGTATTGGGCAAGATGTAGGAGGTGTCGTTCCCATTGTGGGAGACGTATTATTCCCATAAATCAGTCCGCACCTCCAGGCAGTTTGGCTATGTTTTGCTCTGCGCGTCACTTTGGGGAGTCGGGGGAGGGGATGGGCTGACGCATGAACCCCCGGCCCCGCATCTACTATTAGAAATCTTCATCAATCCGTCCTGTGTCTTATGTCCGACCTGGCGGAGGTTACAACCCGCATTCTGGCTAAGCTCCCGGGGAGCAGCACCACCCAGTATAGTCACCACACCTGACGCATAGCACAGAGTTTACATCTCTTCATGATTGCGGTATAAAGACGCACTATGAACAAATGGTTCAGATATCAGGAGAACAAAGATTTCATATATATAAGGAGTAGTATCTGTGCTGTTCCATATATACAGGATAGGAGTAGTAGTACTTTGCTGTGCCCATATATACAGATGAGTAGTAGTACTGTGCTGGCCCATATATACAGATAGAGAGTAGTTCTGTGCTGTGCCTATATACAGGATAGTAGGTAGTACTGTGCTGTGTCCATATATAGGATAGGAGTAGTTACTGTGCTGTGTCCATATATACAGGATGGAGTAGTTAGTACTGCTGTGTCCATATATACAGATAGGATAGTAGTACTCTGTGCTGTGCCCATATATACAGGATATGAGTAGTAGTCTGTGCTGTGCGCCATATATACAGAGAGAGTAGTAGTACGTGTGCTGTGGCCCAATATACAGGATGGAGTAGTAGTACTGTGCTGTGCCCATATATACAGGATAGGAGTGGTAGTACTGTGCTGTGGCCCATATACAGGATTTGGAGTAGTCTAACTTGTGTGCTGTGCCCATAATACAGATAGGAGTAGTAGTACTGGTGCTTGCCCATTATGATATATCACAGGATAGGAGTAGTAGTACTGTGCTGTGCCGTATATATCAAGATAGGAGTGGTGTACGTGGCTGTGCCTATATTACGGATAGGATGGTAGTACTGTGCTGTGGCCTATATATATGCGATAGAGTGTAGTACTGTGCTGTTCCCTATATACAGGATAGGAGTAGTGTACTTGGCTGTGCTCCAATATACAGGTAGGAGTAGTAGTACTGTGCTGTGCCCATATATACATGAGTAGGAGTAGTTGGACAGGTGCTGTGTCACATATATACAGGATAGATAGTAGCACTGTCTGTGGGCCCATATATACAGATAGAGTATAAGTACTGTCTGTGCCCATTATCCAGATAGGAGTGGTAGTACTGTGTGCTGTGTCCCAATATATAGATGGAGTAGTAGACTGTTCTGTGGCCCGTATATACAGAATAGGAGTAGTAGTACTGTGCAGTGCCGATATTACAGATAGGAGTAGTATTGACTGTGTCTGTGCATATATACAGGATAGGAGTAGTAGTGTTCTGTGCTGTGCCCATATATACAGGATAGGAGCAGTAGTACTGGGCTGTGCCCATATATAGATAGGAGTAGTAGTACTGGTGCTGTGCCCATATATACCTGATAGAGTAGTAGTACTTTGCTGTGCTATATATACGGAATAGGAGTCAGTAGTACGTGGGCTGTGCCCATATATACAGGATAGAGTAGTAGTACTGTGCTGGGCCCGATATAATACAATATGGAGTAGTAGTACTGTGCTGTGCTTATATATAACAGAATAGAAGTAGTAGTAGACTGTGCTTGTCCCATTATATACAAATAGTAGTTAGATAGTATACTGGTGCTGTGCCCTATCTACAGGATAGGAGTGAAGTATGTTGCTAGTGGCCTCATGATATACCGATAGGTAGTAGTAATTGCTGTGCCGCAAATATACATGAATAGGAGTAGTATTATTGTGGCTGTGTCCTTATATCAGTATAGGAGTAGTAGTACTGTGCTGTGTCCATATATACAGGAGATGTGATATTAGTGACTTTGCTGTGCCCATATAATATAGGATAGGATAGTTACTGTGCTGTGCCAATACAGAAGGGTAGTAGTCCTGTCTGTGCCATATATACAGGATAGGAAGTCGTAGTACTGTGCTGTGCCATATATATAAGATAGAGTAGTCGTACTGTGCTTCCGTGCATATATATAGGACGGAGTAGTAGTACTGTGCTGTACCATATATAAGATAGGATAGTAGTAGCTACTGTGCTGTGCTCATATAGTTACCTGGTGATAGTAGTAGTACTTTGCTGTCTTATATATACAGTAATAGAGTAGAGGTAGTGTGCGTGCCCTATATACAGGATGGAGTAGTAGTACTGTGCTGTGCCCATATATACAGGATGGAGTAGTAGTACTGGTGCTGTGCCCATATATAAGGATAGGAGTAGTAGTAGTACTGTGCTGGGCCCATATATACAGATAGTAGTATTAGTACTGTGGCTGTGCCCATATATATAGGATCGGAGTAGTAGTACTGTGCTGTGCCCATATATCCAGGATAGGAGTACTGTGCTTAGCGCCACATATATCAGGATAGGAGTAGTAGTACTGTGCAGTACCCTGTATACAGGATAGTTACGTAGTACTGTGCTGTGTCGCTATTACAGGCATAGGCAGTTAGTCGATATCGGCATGTGCCCATATATCCAGGGATAGGAGTATTAGTCTCTTGTGCTTCCATATTACATGAGAGGAGTGGTAGTACTGGGTGAAAGATTACAGGATTTAGGAGTAGTTAGTCTGTGCTGTATGTGCCCATTATAGCAGATAGAGTAGTAGTACTGTGCGTGCCCATATATACAAGGAATTGGAGTATGAGTATACTGTGCTGTGCGCTTATATATACAGGCATAGGAGTAGTAGTACTGTGCTGTGCCATATATACAGGATCAGGAGTGTGTATGATTGAAGTGCGTACCCATCTATATAGGATAGGAGTATAGTAGCCTGTGCGTGTTCCCGTATATACGGATAGGAGTAGTAGTACTGGTGCTGGTGCCGATATACATAGCTCCCAACCGTCCGCTTTAAGGGGACAGTCACGGTTTTTCAGACCTGCCGATTCCTTGCCCAGCGGATTAGATATAGAAAATGTCCCGAGAAGTTCTGCATTGTCCCGGACCAATTGCTTGTGTTCCGACACAAGTCAGGCGGAAGGAAGCCACGAGGCAGGAAGCCCTGCAGGGTTCTAACTACCTGGCCAAGCGGAGTCTTCTGCCATCCTCAGTGGCAGTCCGCCCACAAAGTGTCATGTCTTCGCGCAGGGGATGACACAGAGTGAGACCAAATCTCCCGGGTCACAGCACAGGAGTTGAGATGCAATATGGGCGCAAGTGTGAGAGCTCTGCCTCTGTCAAGCTCTACCGTTCAGTTGTGGTCACAGAGAGGCACGAGGGAGAAGAGCTGACACCAAGGCTGACAGTGGGAGCGAGCCTCACAAAGTAAGAATAATTGCGCCGTGCGGTGTCCTGCTCTTCCGCCCACATTTAACCCCGTTTGACGTGGGGGCTCAACAAGGAGACACCAAATAAATAATGAATAGGTGCTGCAGCCAGCTTTGTCATAGTGTACCATGTGAGTGAATGGTGGAGTAATGTGTTATGTGTGCTGAGGGATTTATATGTGTAGGTATATGTGTGAACCTGAAGGGGTATTTTATGGCTGATCACTATTACCACATTGCCATGACTGGAGTAACAGTCTCAGCCAGGAGGCAAGTGGGTTATGGATGGGGTCACAGACGAACAGCGTCTTTCTTCCCATACAGCCAGGGTAAGTATTGCTAGCTAACGAACCACAATAATTGGTCGGGGCCAGGAGGAGTCAATTGTGATAAACGGACTATAGTTGAGAGGTGGGAGAGGACAGAGAGCAAGATTTTAGGGGTGAGCGGTGGGGGACAATAGGAGGTTGGCGGGGCACAATAGGGATGAGGGCTGACGGATGGCTGGGGGACAATAGGATGAGGGCTGTAGGATGCTGGGGGACATATAGATGAGGCTGTGAGGATGCTGGGGGGACAATAGGCTGAGGCTGAGGAGGCTGCTGGGGGACAATAGTGATGAGGCTGGAGGATGCTGGGGACATTATGGATGTCGGCTGAGGATGATGGGTGACATCTGGGTGAGGCTGGATGCTGCGGGGTACAATAGTGACGGGGGTGCGGGGCATGGATGAGGTGAGTTGCTGGGGACCATAGGATGGGACTGGAGGATGCTGGGTGGACAATACGATGAGGCTGGGAGGATGTGGGCTAGGAGGACTGCGATCATGGGACTGTATGAGGCGGGGAGTGAGGGCTGGGGGGAAAAGGACAATATGATGAGGTGGAGGATTGCGGGGGACAATAGGATAGAGCTGGAGGCAGGAGGAGGAGGATGGAGGATAGTAGGACGCGATGGGGGAAGGCAGGGGGATGATGTTGTGTGACAAGTGATGAGCTCTTCGGCAGGACAGGCGGATGACAGGATGAGGATAGTAGGACGGCGGGAGCTGGAGCAGGAGCAGGATGCTGAGTCGTGAGTAAGAGGCTGGGAGGACAGGATGCTGCGGGGTGCAGGAGGGGAGAAAGATGGATAGAAACAGAGGGCTGAGGGAGGGAGCAGGAGGCTGGGGACTAGGAGCCCAGGATGAGAGAGCTGGGAGACAGAGGAGGCAGGAGGGGCACAGAGGGAAGGCTGGGGGAACAGGAGGGCACAGGGTGAGGCAGCTGGGGACAGGAGCCCACGCAGGTGGAAGAGGCTGCGGACAGGGGGGCCACAAGCGTGTGGGGGCTGAGGATCAAGAGGTGCTACCAGGATAAGAGGGGCTAGGACGGACAGGGGGCTACAGGAGGCATGCTGTGGGAACAGGAGAAGGATAGGGCAGGGGGTGGCATTGGTGGAATAGTAAGGGAGTCACAGGAGGCGGATGGGAGTGGAGGTGGAAGTGGGGAACAGGATGAAGGTCGCTGGAGGAGGGATGGAGATAGAGGGACATGTGGGCTGAAGGATAGAGGAGTGGGACAGCAGGGAGGAAGAGAGAGAGACTGGAGAACAGGAGGAGAATAAAGGTCTACGAGGGTATGAACTAGTAGACTGGGTGAGATGGTTAGGATGTGCTGGGGAAGGGAGGAGGAGGCTGGAGAAGAGGCCAGGATGGGAGCAGGACATGAAGCCACGAGAGAGCAATGAAGGAGGCTGGGACTGGCGCAGTGTCTGGAGGACAGGATAAGGAGGCTGGATGGACCACGGAAGGAGGCTGGAGGACAGGTAGGGCGCAGGATAAGTGAGGTGGAGGACAGGGCGGTAGGGATAGGACTGGAGGACAGGTAGACCTAACAGATAAGGATGCTGTATTGGCATGGTGCTACAGGATTGTCTTGAGTAAACAGGAGGGCTAGCAGATAAGGAGGCGGGAGGACAATGATCCACAGTGAATAAGTGAGGCGTTGCGGACAGGAGCCACAGGTATAAGGAGGGCTGGAGTAACATGATGAGGCTGGAGGATCAGTATGCCACAGATAAGAGGCTGGAAGGAGCATGATAGTTAGCTCGAGGACTTGAGGCGCACAGTATAAAGATTGCTTGAGTGACAGGAGAGGCTGGGACAGGAGACCTACAGGATAAGGAAGCTGGAGATATGGGGGCTATCAGGCAGGAGCTGTGTATCGGGGACGCAATCAGGAGTATGCTGGGGGGGGGGTGGTTGCCAAGTAAGGGCTATCATACTATGGAGCATATGGCTTGTGCTGGGCAGAATGGTTTGGTTTAGGAAACGGGGATGTGCTTTTGTCGCCTCTTTTCTCATCGTCCCAAAATTTGGAGTTATTCCTATATATAGCTAGGGATAGGAGTAGTAGTCTGTGGCTAGTGGCTCATATAATAGAAGATAGAGATTAGATTAGTACTATGTGGCTGTGTGTCGCATTTATAAACAGGGTAGGATTATTTAGTACGAGTGCTGTGCCCATATATACAGGATAGGAAGTGTTAGTTACTGTGCCTGTGCTCATATATACAGATAGGAGAGTAGTACTTGTGGCGGGCTCCATATATACGGATAGGAGTAGTAGTACTGTGCTGTGTACATATAGACTGATATGAGAGTCTACGATGCTGTGCCCGATATATAACAGGATAGTAGTAGTAGTATTGTGCTGTGCCCATATATACAGATGGAGTAGTAGTACTGTGTCTTTAATATATACAAGGATACGGAGGAGTAGAGGCTGTGGGGCTGTGGCGGCAATATACAGGATATTGATATAGTACTGTCTGGCCCATATATACAGGGAATCTGGTATTAGTAGTACTGTGTGCTTGGCCCTATATCCAGATAGGATATTAGTACTGTGCTGTGCCCATTTACAGATAGGAGTAGTAACTGTGCTGTGCCCATATATTACAGGATAGGAGTAGTATTACTGTGGCTGTGCCCATATATACAGGATAGGAGTAGTGAGTACTGGGGGCTGTGCCATATATACAGAGTAAGGAGTAGTATTCAGCTGACCTGCGCTGTGCCCTATATATACAGATAGAGTAGTAGTACTGTGCGTTCGCCATATATACAGGTTAGGAGTAGTAGTATTTTTCTAACTGTGCGTCTCCTATATACAGGATAGGAGTAGTAGTAACTGTGGGGCAGTGCCTCGTATTACAGGATAGGATTACTATTCATGTGTGTGTAAATATCTACAGGATAGATAGTAGTACGTGCTGTGAGCTAAAGGCACATGCGCATATATGTTGGTCGTGAGCAGATGGGAGGTTATCACCATGATCCCCTTCTCACATCCTGTGTCCCGCCCCTCCTGCCTAGCGCTCCCTCATGTGTCCTCTTGTGTCCTTACGAGTGTTTGTCTCATGTTGACTATTAGGCATCGATGTCTCGAGCTCTTCTAGTAGACTTTGATCTAAGATGTTTTTTCGGCTGTTCCAATGTACTCTCATATCACCCTGCATTTTCTCACCCGCCCAATTTGATAAGACAAAACATCCGTAATTGATGATGTGAACCCTGCGGCTGACAAATCGCTTGTCTGTTGTGCTGGCGCAGGCGATTTTCACCTTCTCACTCTATTCTTTTTTGTTTATTATGAATAATGACACAATTAAATAAAACCGCTGAACACAACATGGATTAGTAACGCTCGCGCCGCCGGGGGTTCACGTGTTATCTGTCACTCCGCTACATCTGTATCCGACTCATTGTGGCCACTGTCTGTTTCTTGCCTGTTACTTCTCCGCAAATTTCGGCTTCAGCATCATGTTGTTAATTACCTTATGTAGCTTATCTGTTACTCTATAAACTGCCACGCACTACTTTCATTTCTGTATTTGTTTAAGTCGCATATATTTTTATATAACTTACTTATAACTGTGACCGCTTCAGGGAGACCTTGTTCAGCGCAAGCGCTTTACACCAGTAAATGGGTCTATGCGCTTAGTTATGTTTCACCTATCTCCTCTATTCTCCTCAGGACGGTGCTGGGAGAGGACTGTGCGCTGCGCATGAGCCCGAGTTATGAAGACAAGAACCGCGGAAGACGAGTCGGGAGGGAGGGTGACTGCCCGCATGATCGTACCGAGCCCGCCCCCTGACCTTGTTACCGTGTCCGCGGATTGGGAGTGCACCTACTAGTGTTTCATGATAAAGGTCGCTTGGATAACACATTGCAGAAACGCATAGAAACGTAATGTCATTAGGAAAATCAACCACTCCTCTGTCTGTAAAAAAAAAGAACAAAACATGTCTATCACAACTCACAAATCTCCTGTCAGGTGAATAGCATACAGTAATACCATGTCCTAAGGCGCTGGGTGCTGTCAGTGAATAGGCATCCAGTAATACCATGATCATAAAGGCGGCTGCTGTTGCGTGAGATAGCATCCAGTAATACATGATCATAAAGGCGCTGCTGTCAGTGAATACGCATCCAGTAATGACATCGGATCTGTAAAGGCGCTTTGGCTGTCAGTTGAATAGCAGCGGCAGTAATACAGTGACATGCAAAAGGTGCTGCTGTCAGTGAATTAGCAGCAGTAATACATGATCATAAAGTGCTGCTGTCAGTGAATAGGCAGCCAGTAATACAGACCATAAAGGTGCTGCTGTCAGTGAATAGCAGTCCAGTAATACATGACCATAAAGGGCTGCTGTCAGTGAATAGCAGCCAGTAATACATGATCAAAGGTGCTGCTGTCAGTGAATAGCAGCCAGTTAATACATGATCATAAAGGCGCTGCTGTCAGTGAATAGCAGCCAGTAATACATGATCATAAAGGTGCTGCTGTCAGTGAATAGCAGCCAGTAATACATGATCATAAAGGTGCTGCTGTCAGTGAATAGCAGCCAGTAATACATGACCATAAAGGTGCTGTGTCAGTGAATAGCAGCCAGTAATACATGATCATAAAGGTGCTGGTGCAGTGAATAGTCAGATAATCATGACCATAAGGGTGCTGCTGTCAGTGAATAGCAGATGCAGTATAGCATGATGCATAAAGTGCTGGCTGTCAGTGAAAGCAGCCAGTAATACGTATCATAAGGGTCTGCTGTCAGTGAATAGCATCCAGTAATACATGATCAGAAAAGGCTGCTGCTGTCAGTGATGAGCATCCAGTAATACCTGACCATAAAGGTGCTGCTGTCAGTGAATAGCAGCCAGTAATACATGACTCATAAAGGCGTGCTGTGTCAGTGAATAGCAGCCAGTAATACATGATCATAAAGGGCTGGCTGTCAGTGAATAGCATCCAGTAATACATGATCATAAAGGGCTGCTGTCAGTGAATAGCATCCTTAGTAATACCATATCATAAAGGGCGCTGCTGTCAGTGATAGCATCCGAGATAATACATGATCATAAGGTGCCTGTGTCAGTGAATAGCAGCCAGTAATACATTACATAAAGGTGCTGCGTCAGTGAATAGCAGCCTATCATGAGCTGTCATAAAGGTGCTGCTGTCAGTGAATAGCTAGCCAGTAATACATGATCATAAAGGTGCTGCTGTATGAACTAGGCAGCAGTGAATACACATGATCATAAAGGTGCTGCGTCAGTGAATAGCATCAGTAAACATGATCATAAGGTCGCTGCTGTCGTGAATAGCCAGCCAGTAATACATGATCATAAAGGCGCTGCTGTCAGTGAATAGCAGCCAGTAATACATGACCCATAAAGGTGCTGCTGTCAGTGAATAGCATCCAGTAATACATGACCATAAAGGTGCTGCTGTCAGTGAATAGCAGCCAGTAATACCATGATCATAAAGGTGCTGCTGTCAGTGAATAGCAGCCAGTAATACATGACCATAAAGGCGCTGCTGTCAGTGAATAGCAGCCAGTAATACATGATCCATAAAAGGTGTGCTGTCAGTGAATAGGCAGTCCAGTAATACATGACATAAAGGGCTGCTGTCAGTGAATAGCAGCAGTAATACATGACCATAAAGTGCTGCTGTCAGTGAATAGGCATCCAGTAATACTGATCATAAAGTGGCTGCTGTCAGTGAATAGCATCAGTAATACATGACCATAAAGGTGCGCTGCTGTCAGTGAATCAGCCAAGTAATACATGACCATAAAGGTCTGCTGTCAGTGAATAGCACCAGTAATACATGACCATAAAGGTGCGCTGCTGTCAGTGATAGCATCCAGTAATAGCATGTACTCAATAAAGTGCTGCTGTCAGTGAATAGCATGCCAGTAATACATGACAAAAGGCTGGCTGCTGTCAGTGAATATGCATCCAGTAATACATCATGATCATAGGTGCTGCTGTCAGTGAATAGCATCCAGTAATACATGACCATAAAGGCGCTGCTGTCAGTGAATAGCATCCAGTTATACATGACCATAAAGGTGCTGCTGTCAGTGAATAGCAGCCAGTAATACTGATCATAAAGGGCTGCTGTCAGTGAATTAGCAGCCGTAATACATGATCATAAGGTGCTGCTGTCAGTGAATAGCATCCAGTATACATGACCTAAATGCGCTGCTGTCAGTGAATAGCACCAGTATACATGATCCATAAGGTGCTCGCTGTCAGGAATAGCATCCAGTAATACATGACCATAAAGGTGCTGCTGTCAGTATAGTGCATGCCAGTAATACAGCGACATAAAGGTGCTGCTGTCAGTGAATAGCATCCAGTAATACATGACCATAAAGGTGCTGCTGTCAGTGAATAGCAGCCAGTAATGACATGATCATAAAGGTGCTGCTGTCAGTGAATAGCATCCAGTAATTAACAGTACGGGGCATAAAGGTGCTGCTGTCAGTGAATAGCAGCCAGTAATACCATGATCATTAAGGTGCTGCTGTCAGTGAATAGCACGCCGTAATACAAGACCATAAAGGCGGTGCTGCTGTCAGTGAATAGCAGCCAGTAATACATGACATAAAGGTGCTGCTGTCAGTGAATAGCATCCAGTAATACATGATCCATAGAGGTGCTGCGTTCAGTGATATCAGCCAGTAATACATGATCATAAAGGTGGCTGTGCTGTCAGTGAATAGCACCCAGTATACATGACCATAAAGGCACTGCTGTCAGGAATAGCATCCAGTAATACATGACCATAAAGGCTGCTGTCAGTGAATAGCACCAGTAATACATGACTCATAAGGTGCTGCTGTCAGTGAATAGCAGCCAAGTAATACCTATATCATAAGGCGCTGTCTTCAGTGAATAGCATGCCAGTAATACTGATCATAAAGGGTGTCTGCTGTCAGTGAATAGCAGCCAGTAATACATGACCATAAAGGTGCGGTTGCTGCTATCGTGAATAGCAGCCAGTAAACATGATCATAAAGGTGCTGCTGTCAGTGAATAGCAGCCAGTAATACTGACCATAAAGGTGCTGCTGTCAGTGAAATGCAGCCGTAATACGACTGTCATAAAGGCGCTGCTGTCAGTGAATAGCAGCGAACATGATAAGGTGCTGCTGTCAGTGAATAGCAGCCAGTAATACATGACCATAAAGGCGCTGCTGTCAGTGAATAAGCATCCAGTTAATACAATGACCATAAAGATGGCTGCTGTCAGTGAATAGCAGCCAGTAATACATGACCATAAAGGTGCTGCTGTCAGTGAATAGCAGTCCAGTAATACATGATCATAAAGGTGTCTGCTGTCAGTGAATAGTCAGCCATAATACATGATCATAAAGGTGCTGCTGTCAGTGATAGCAGCCAGTAATACCATGACATAAAGGCGTGCTGTCAGTGAATAGCAGCCAGAATACATGACTCATAAATGCGCTGCTGCAGTGAATAGCATGCAGTAATACATGACTCATAAAGGTGCTGCTGTCAGTGAATAGCACCAGTAATACATGACATAAAGGTAGCTGCTGTCAGTGAATAGCATCCCAGTAATACATGACTATAAAGGTGCTGCTGTCAGTGAATAGCACCCAGTAATACATGATCATAAAGGCGTGCTGTCAGTGAATAGCAGCCAGTAATCATGATCATAAAGGGCGGCTGTCAGTGAATAGCCCAGTATACATGACATAAAGGTGCGCTGCTGTCAGTGACATAGCAGCCATACTACAATGATCGATAAGTGCGCTCTGTCAGTGAATAGCATCCAGTAATACATGATCATAAAGGTGCTGCTGTCAGTGAATAGCATCCAGTACTGAGCATGACCATAAAGGTGGCTGCTGTCAGTGAATAGCAGCCAGTAATACCATGATCATAAAGGTTGCTGTCTGTCAGTGATAGGATCAGTAATACAGACTCATAGGTGCCTGCTGTCGAGTGAATAGCATCCAGTAATACATGATCATAAACGTGCTGCTGTCAGTGATAGTCAGCCGTAATACATGACCATAAAGGTGCTGCTGTCAGTGAATAGCACAGTATACATGACCATAAAGGTGCTGCTGTCAGTGAATAGCATCAGTAATACATGATCATAAAGGTGGCTGTCGTGAATAGTCACAGTAATACCATGATCTAAAGTGCTGCTGTCTGTCAGTGAATAGTTGTAACACAGCCAGTACTACATGACTCATTAAAGTTGCTGGGGT